>OY735240.1:5411012-5486012 GCA_963457665.1 Thysanoteuthis rhombus | reverse complement strand
TTGTTATTTTATAAATGGTATTATAACAATGCATTGTATCTGGATGTTATTTCATCCTACACCTCATTTAATGTCTTTGATACACAGGGCTTATATGCATAGGTCACACATAAACGTATTTAATGATTGTTCATACATGTAAATATTAAATACATTGTGTCAGATTTGATCTCAGGCTGCGTGTAAACCAACTTACATTAATGATATCATCTTTAAGAATATTAATTACTCTTCGAATTGGATCTCCAACATATTCAATGAAAGAATTTGACAATTTTTTTCACTAACTTTAATTCTTCCACGACGTCTTGTTTCCATCAATTTGTTTTTTCTTTAAATTATCAAATAAATCATCTTTATATACATGGTTGAAACGAAACAAAACCACTTTTTACAATCAATTTTTTTAAATATATAAATAGCCGATTCCCTCTCATTCCTATTTTTTACGAGAATGAATAGGGCAATATCTAGATCGGGGTATGGGAGGAAAAAGTAATCACTCTCCTCATAACTTGACTTTAATATTTGATCCGTAAGAATATACAAGACACATGGCTTTAATAATATCATCTTCATTGTGTGGCCTTATTTTATGCATTGCTTCATCTATTTCAACAAAGTTATGATATCCATTTTCTCAAAATTTCATATTAATCTGAAGAAGATCAATGGGTACATACCTCTCTAAAATGGTCAATTACATTTTGACAACCCTTAGTCATGTGTATATTCATACGTTTATTCACGGAAAACACAGTTTCAGTGAAGTATTGTAAGTTACAATTTTTATAAGATTAAAATATCACACGTTTTACATCATGATGCGCCACAAGGAGCCACTGTAAAAATTTTCGGCCGAATGAATTCCAATCGCTATTTCGGAAGAAGTACCTACATGTCCTCCATGTTCTATATATGTAGATGAAATATATACCATAAGTCGTATGTATTATTCAGAAAATTCTTCTTTCCTCTATAATAGAGTTGAGACATTATTACCTCCCTTTTAGCAATGATTTTCTCATTTCATGTATGGTATTATGATAATGTATTGTAAATGGATAATATATTTTTGAAACACTCAGCTTACTCACGTAGGTTATACAGAAACGTATTTAACGTTAACGGAACAGGCAGAACTCATTGTTCTTGTTCACCCATGTGAATATTATCAATTTCCTTGTTTCTATGCTGCTACATTTTTTAAACTGGTTAAATGTTAAAGATTTATTCTGCACCAATAGATTTTGGAGTTTTATTTATTTATTTTATCCTCTGTTTATTTTATTTGTTTGTTCTTTGTTTTTATTTTTTTCTGTTTTTCAAGCTGTCTTGCAAGAGTAGATCATGCATATCCGGTTACTTAGTTCGGGACGAACAAGCTTGTCCGGGGGGGGGGGGGGATAAAGATAAAAAACTAACGAATAAAAATAAACGGAGAATAAAACAGATAGAAAAATAAAAATCCAAAATCTATTCGAGCAGAAAACATTTGATCACTTGACAAAATGCCGTAGCATAGAAACATCAGACCAAGATGTTGTGACCTAGATAATAAAATTAATTATCATATGCTCTGTTTTATTGAATTTTTTCCTTTTTAACATTTGATGATCTTTTTTCTAAGATATGGTGTACTATGTATTTCCAACAAATACGCAAAAACATACGTATATATATGTGAATATGTGTGTGTGAATTATAAATTGCATTATATTAAATACAACCTAATTTGCGATGATCTCCCGTTGTTAATATATCACTCGTCCAAAAAATTGAATTAAGGAGAATGGGGCTGCTGCAGGGATCAAAACTGTCATTTCATTAATTTTCGGTCAATTCGCTTCTTTCAAGGCGACAGTTTATGAAAAATGGACATATTTGGTCCGACAGAATGAATCATAAGTTGCGTTATATTATAGAGAAACTTATTCGAGTTGATCTCAGGTCGTGATACGGTTAATATATCACTCGCCCAAGACAACGTAAATAGAATAAACGATTAGATAAAATAAAAATCGCTGGCAGGTTCGATTCCAGAAGCAACCCTGTTTTCTTTTATTGTCAATTCTATTACTTATTTATTCTTTACATTTATACACACACACACATACACACACACACACACACACATATATATATATATATATATATATATATATATATATATATATATATATATATATATATATATGTCTGTGTGTCTGTGTGTCTGTGTGTGTGTGCATGTATGTGTATGTATTGGGCAACGAAGATGTATCGTTTTTCAAAAAAAATATTAGTGTACTTAACGCACTTTATGATGAAAATCAAGACACCAAAAGCAAAAAAGATGTTTTCCATTTTTTTCGCGTGAAGAATTTTTTTATGTATTTAACATATGTTAGATACATTCAGCCCAGTCGAGAATTTCGATTGTAGGTCGCTTTGAGTGTTACGTCGGCGTAGAGCACAAACAGACAACAAACGCTTAGCTGGAAGATTAATAACATTGAAAACATTCAGTTTTCTTTTATCTTAATGGTTGATTACAAACGTTCGGACAACATTTCCATTCACTGTATCCAAGCATGTGTTCTTTTGTAGGAAGAATAACTACACCCAGTACCGCTTGTAAGTTTTCGAACAAATAGAAATTTTGCTTGAATGGCTTGGTTTTGAGAGTGAAAAACAGAAAATGTGCACAAGACGAACCAAATTGTATTGCAATCAGCACAGCAAGGTACGCATTTATGCATGTTTTGTGGTACAGAATGCCAGTTTTCTGGAGATTTTTTTAGACAATTAAATTCTTAAATGAATGGAAATAGTTTTTTTCTATCTTACTAGAATGTTGTTCTGAATCGATCGATCAAATAATCATAAGCAGTATTGTGTGCGTGTGCGTGTGTGATAAAGAAGGTGGTGCCCAGAAGTTACTTACTATAAACCTAATTTTCAACTTCCCCCCTCGAATAGTGTGCTGCATGCAATTATATCACAAAGGATAGTGGCGAAAATCCCGACTGCATCCTATCTATCTATCTATCTATCTATCTATCTAGTGTTCATATCTATCTATCTATCTATCTATCTATCTAATCTTTCTATCTATCTATCTATCTATCTATCTAATCGATCTATCTATCTATCTATCTATCTATCTATCTATCTATCTATCTATCTATCTACACAGGGTTACGAGAATGTACGCATTTAATTGTGAATTAATGGCCATCGTTCTGTCTCTATTGAGAATGGAACGCCCTCTTCAGGACGCATGCCTGGGTGAAGAGTACGGAGATCTTAAGATGTCCAGTCGTCATAATCTGCCTCTCGGTCTTGCTGATGTAGTCCAGGTAGGAACAAAGAGCAATACGTTTTGCATCAGCTCTGCAGTAGGAGCTGCCCGAAGGACGTCAAATTGGGCGTCGAGGCGCCTTTAAAGAGGCTCCACTCCCTGGTTTGTCCGCACCCTTACCACTACATCAATCGCACGAGCACATTTATTCTTTCATTTTTATAACATATGGTTTATGCCTAAATATGTTGCACATTGTCATTTTTGACTGCAAATATAATGCTAAATATCTTGCATAAATCAATCACCGTACCATGCGCGTGTACCAGAACTAATTACGTAAGAGATATCTAAAAAAAAATGGATCTTCGATGTAAACTTATCTACAAAAATGGATCTTTTATCTAAAATTATTTAGAAGAAATGGATCTTTTGTCTAAAATTATTTAGAAGAAATGGATCTTTTATCTAAAATTATCTAAAAATATTCCAGCATAAGATTTAAGCAGAGTTGGTTCTAAATGATCATAGAGACACAAAAAAAGGAAATTTTTAGAAAATCAAGATGATTCGATGGAGATTCGATTATAGAAGAATTTGAGTAAGTAAACATTATATAATATATAACAAAGACACACACAAACATACACATATATATATAATTACAGATAAATCAATATTACGTTATATTATTTTGAAATTGTATTTAAAAAGTTCTCCCCTTATGACACGGTGAATATATTATTTGGCCCTGAGGACGTAATGAACAATAAAAGAATAGTGAGGCTGCTGCAGGAATCGAACCTGCTCCCGATAGAGAAGTCGCTGCAACATAGTGGGGGCTCTTACCATTGAGCTAAACAGCCGCAGTTAATGCGTTTTTAAGAACAGAAAAAACAAGACACCCCACTTCCTAATTGCCTGACGTATATCAACACCTATCCATTAAATGCTTGACACCATCTCTCCATTCTAAAAGGAAAAAAAACCCTTTCCTGACTGACAATTTTAGTTCCGACCACTCCTCTCACCGCACCTTCTTATGCCTAGCACCCTCATAGACAGGAGATGAACACCCATTGACACCCCCCTCTCACAGTTTAAACTGTATTTCCACCGACACTGATACAAACACCTCACCTCCCGTTCCTACTAAATATCCAAACAGCACCGGAATATTCCCATTTCTTTTTTCAGCATCAAACATGTAAGCATGTAAACAGCAATAATATCTCTGCTCCAGTGCAAGTTTTTCTTTGAAAATGAAGGCTGGAACCTGTCGAAATGCATTGAAACATGCCCTCTTGATAAAACATTCTGAGAGGCAACACCTGCTTTCTCATTGGTTTTTCTCTTCACTTTTCAAAAGTCACTTCCATCAACACACACACACACACACACACACACATATATATGAGCCAATGAGCTGAAAATTTTAACATTTTTCTCCTTATTAAGTTTACTTGCTTTTTGAAAATTTCACACAAAATATGTTGTTTAAGCGGGGTTCAATTTACGATGATGTTAATGCAGGGTTTAAGTTTACGGTAAATGAGCCCCTTAGTTCCCTCAGACTTTTTAGTAATCACTGCCTAACAAAATGTGAATGAAGTAACTTATTCATAAATCACTGATTTTTTCCAATTTTTTTCGACTGAACACACCCCATACAGGATGCTGCCAAAAGACAGTTTTTATTGGGTGACGAACTAAATATGATTATCTTGCTTTTACTTACATTTTCCAGTATTACTTTCTACCAATCTTTGTAAGTGAAACCATTAAATCCTGAATTGCTTATTCTATCGACGTGTAATCAAACAGATATAAAAACTATTTGGATGGAATTCAACGAAAACTTTACCTAATTTCTCTATGTAATGGAATTTCGGACTGATTTTCCTTTAAACACACGTAGGTGTCAGGGTTATTGTGCATTGAAATATTCTACAGGATGAGTAAGAAAAAACTTATACGTTTACGGTATGTACGTTTACGATACATTACGTATGTATCAGAATATTTGATTACTTGCATCATACTATGGGTTTGTATGAAAAATCGGAGTTTTTGTTGTGTCCAAATGTTTCGATAAAACCCTATAAAATGGGCTTTTTTTTTTCCATCAATAAATTCGAGGAGACGGACTGTGTTGAAAAAACAAACAATTTTTTATCATTTAAAAATGAAAAGAAATAATTTATAGGGTTTTAGAAAATACCTTTGGCAAGACTTATTGCGACTGTGTTTCTTTCATGAATTCTCTTATTTCTTTTCATTTTTTTGCAATAAAAATTTGTTCGTGTTTTTTTTTTTCACGCGCAGTCCGTCTGATGGACAAATGTTTTGATGGACAGTTTTATTCTCTGGATGAATTCGTGATCAACCCTATCTATCTATCTATCTATCTATCTATTACAATTTCTATCTTTCTCTATATAATAACTATCAATCTTTTTCAGTCTGTTCACATTTATCTATCTATCTGTGCATTCCCATGGGACGGCGACTCCACGCAATTTTTTACCAATTCAAAAACAAATGAACGATACCCCAGATGAGCTTGGATACAATATAACCTTTCCAGTTCATGCTTTATTTACGTCTCACATCATTTAATCGGAGTTTCATTTTAATAACTCAACGACTGGTCTCTGAAAATACCAAAAGAAATACATGATGAGACTGCATTTTCATCCTGCATTTCCACACTGAGGCAGAAAATCAACAGAACAAGAATAAGATCACTGCAGCAGGCATATCTTGTAAGAAATATCTGAGCACGCCTTCGACCATTGCCCAAAAGTTTCTATTGGCGAATGGGTCGTACTTTTTATGTATGCCAAATCTGCCAGGCATGCCTATCCTAGAGGAAGAATTTTGATAGGAATATTTTCAGTGCCTTAAATGGATGTAATATTCACTTCTGGCAATTTTTCTTTTTTGAGAAAAATTAACTTTTCAAGATTCAGTCGAGTTTGAAGTTTTTCTATCAGCGGTTCCTGAAGAATCTAATAATAACAAAAAATTGCAGATCTAAATTCAATCATGAAATATTTAAACCGACAATACATCTAGATTTAGATATAAAATAATTAAAATGGCAGCATACACCATAAAGTCCAACTCCGTCCAAAAAAGCACCTTTGGATATAAATCAGAATCTAATAATCAATATTTTGACATTTTATTCTAAAATGAACAGCAAATTTCAATTTCTTCTATCGTGCATAAAAAACATTACATGTTGTTTGTTTTGTTTTTTTTTGGCGTGTATAAAAAGATAACCTAAAACTGGTGCACCTGGCGGATCTGGCGGATCTGGCGGACATGAAAAGTATAACCATTGGCGAGTTGAATGGTTGCATCGAGCCTAATCGTTTTCCGAACTTGTCACACTCGTGAGGTGTATGGGAATTGGGCAAATGTTCTTTTCTCACGCTGCTAATCGTAACATGAAACACGTGTTTAAAGGAGATCTGCGGCGACCAAACTTGTTTTCTTTAGGATCTAATTGTTTAGCTTATGCAATGTTATTTTTTCTTGTAAAGTAATCAGAAGCTGACGCATTTGAAGCAACATTTTACCAACAATCCTCCATTGATAATATACCATCTTTAAAATGCTTTAGTGTTAAAGGTCATAAATAGGCACGAACTATTGCTTCCGTATTATGGAACCTTTTGCGACGAATATGATGTTCAAAGTGCTTGGAAAGATAATAATCAGTTGGAGAAACAGTAAATGAATATGGGGGATGTGAGCTGTCGAATCTGGCACTGTCATGGAACATTTTATTCAATTCGTATGGGGGCTCATTTTTCCAACTTTCAACCTCTCTTATTGACTTGTGATAACATGGTCGCTGTTGAAGGCTTAAAGACTCTAGAAAGTTCGTTGGTCGTTGTCCGCTATTGCCGATGATTCTTCATCATTAAAGACAGGTCAGAACCTCTCCCAAAGTTGATTATTAGGATTCATATTTTCAGACCTAGACCCATTGAGCCAACACTTCGCACAGCGTTGTTCACTACAAATTCTCTGTTGACTTAACAGCATCTATGAGTGACACTATATTCCAATTTGAAATCTCACTGAGATTAGTCGAATATCTTGGGTAGACATAATATGTGGTAAAGATTCAAAAGCTCCCAATGATGATAAATCATATCTTTACATTGAATCTGCAATAAATGCAATTATATAGACAGATCTTTAACTCTTAGCATTATTCTCAATGATGTAAAAATAACATTTCACGTGTAATCTCTCTTTCTCTCCACGCACACACACACACACATATATATATATAAATGGACATATGATCCGATAGAATATTCATGAATGCTATATTATTTGAAACATTATTGGATGTGTGATATCGACCTCAGAGATCACTTAAGGTCACCAGAGGTCATTTATTATCATTTGTAATTTTTATTTAAACAAATATAAGGTACCCAGCTCATTCCCGCTAAATTTCACAAAAATCCATAAAAATTGAAAATTGTTCTTATCATTCTTGACATATTTGTCCTACAAAAGACTTTCAATTTAAATATACGTCGTACCTAATAATATTATAATGAATTTTACCACTGCCATTCAATAACAACTCTTTTGATATTCACTTTTTGAAAGAACCATTTCAGTATTTGCAAGTGATTTGCATGTGTTTTTAAATATTTAAAAATATTTTCCCTGTATTAAAATATTAGCTGAATCCCAGCATTTCCGGTGGAAAATAGCTTTACATTAGACAGCAATGTTATTTAATATATTCCTTCTTACACAATATAAACACTTCGCCAAAAATGGTTCAATTAAGTGTATATATATATTTCATATCGGGTTTCCTGCACATTGGACATTTATTTCTTCCCGTTATTTGTAGTTGGGAGAACAATTATCTTTCATAGTATTTTAGGAGGATGGGCTTCTATTTACAATGTGATTACAATGCTGAACTTGACATGAGAACGTGCAAGAATGATAAACTAAATTTTGCACGCATGTCTGTCCTGCAGAATATGCAGTACTGCCTGGTATGTGAGACAGCCCAAAATTTGATTAATGTGTTTTCTATTGCACTCAGGATTCATGCAAAGATTTAAAGAAATATCTTATTTCTCCACAGTCAAGAGGGATTTGAAAATCAAGAAATCTGCTAAAAAAAGGTTTTTGGTTTTGAATCAGAGTTGTCTTCGTCCCAGACTGATTGCCTTCCCAAGGTTAGAGAGCAAAATCTGACAAGGGGAGAACTGATGGGCATAGATAACCCCGACCAGAGTTTGAACTCGGGTCGCCCATTACATTTTCTGTACCGTTACCGACTATGTCAACCACACCTACATTGGTAGATGTAAGTTCATGATTATGGTTTGGAACTACTGGAAAATTGAAATGAATCCAATGAAAACATTCCACGATTCAATGAAAGAATCTTTTATATCAGAATACTTTTCCATTTTTTTTTATCGCTAGAAAGCTTGAGATCTTACAAAATTTCGTGGTAGAACCACTATATGTGGCGGAAGCGGAACAGACAATCAAAGTTCGAAATTTGCGTGTTTTGAAAAATCTGATAGTTCGCACTCTCTATTGCAGCACCCAGTTTGAGAAACATTGCCTTCAAAGAAAGCTTTCAACGTGGTTGCAATTATATGTTTGTGACCTAAAAAAATGGTATTATGTATGTTTTTTACGAACTCGTCTGTAAGTGAAAATATCTGTGTGTTTTTGGCACTTCCTTTATTACTATTTACCTTCATCTTCCTCTTAAATTTTCATTCACGCAAAAAATCATCATCTTCATCAGTCTTTTATCGTTCATAAACCTTCTGAACCTGTCCAGTCTGTCTCACCCTCACATATTCTGCCGGCCTCGGTTCTGCATTTGATCTCTGGGGATCCATGTCGATTTTTGATGTCCATCGGTTGTTTGCCATTCTTGCAACATGACCAGCCATTTGAGTTTCCTAATGGATCCTATGATGTTTTCCCGTATTGTGCTGTTTTGTGCTCTCTCCATATGATGATGAGCATGATTCTCTCATGTGCACATTACAAGGTTCTCAGTTTGGGGGTCAATCTTTTGGTTAGGTTCAATGTTTCAGGTATTCGGAGAGTGACTATCAGGAGGATTCGTCAGTTGTATTCTCTTCTTTTTAGAACTAATAAGATTTCCTTGTTCTTGAAAGTTGAGCTCTCTTTAACGAAGGCTTGTCATCCTAGAGTGATTTTTCGCTTGATTTCTTCTTTTTTTGATGATTTCATGGAGATCTGATGTCTTGTATAGATGTATTGGTCTACTTTGCCCAGTTTTGCGTTTTTTATTTTGATCGATGTGTGTTTATTTCCGACATGTTTTTTACTGTACATAACCTTTGCTTTGCCGAAGTTCATGTGAAGGCTAACCATCTTGCTTTCGTTGTTCACTTCATCTAGCATTAGTCGGAGGTCCTGGAGGTTCTATGCAAAAAAGAAAGGTGTCATCTGTTAATGAGGTTACTTAGGTATTCGCCGTTTATTCTGATTCCTTTGTTTTCCCAGTCTAGGTTCTGAAGATAATCTTGAGGTAGTTCTATTCTTGTGTGAAGATCTACAAGTGCAGTGGGGCCAACTTTATTTTCAAACGTACATCCAAAATTAAATAATATATCGATTAGTTACTTATGCAAAAGAACTAATCTTCTTTTATATCTTCACATTTTTTTCCTCCTTACTAAACTACCTAAGTTTTCCCCCTTCCCTACCCCCTCAGGCAGTACCCAACTTTTCTCCCTTCTTTTTTTATCCTGTGATTGTAATACCGAATACTTTTCCCTCCCTTTCTTTTCCGACCCTATCAGTAAACTACCTACCCCCTTCTTCTTAAATGAAATATGGAATTTCCTAAAAAACGAAGATTTAAGCAGAATTTGGGAAGTATGTGGAAGATGTCAGAATTGAATAGATAGATAGATCGAAAGATGGGTCTTTATTATCGTTGGGAGCTTGAAACGAGGACCACCACAATAAAGATTTTAAGAATGACAAAAAGTAAGGGTCTAGTTTACTGTTCTACTTACATTGTGAAATTAACATTTTGCAAAAACTCATATTTGACCCTTTAAAGGGAAAGTTCCCTTTCGTTGCTGTATAATAGAAACCCCTTGATTTTGACCCCTATATGTGGAAAAATGACCTCTTTTCATTTTGATCCCCAAAAGTAAAGAGAAAGATGATCACTAAAAGTGGAAGAAAGTTCCGTTTCAATTTTAACCATTGAAAGTGATGGAAAACGTTCCCCTTTGTTTGAGACACTTGGAAGTAAAAAAAAGTTCCCACTCAATTTAGACCCCTATAAGTGGAAAGAAGACCCCCTCGATTTTGATACCTGTGAGTATGAAGACGAAATTGCCCCCCACCCGACTTGAAAGTGGGACAAAGAAGTGGATAGCGATTCTGACGCCTTTATGAGAGAAAAAGAATTCCCTCCCAATTTTGCCCCCCCTCCCAATAGGAAAAAGGGGGAAAATTAAAATAATTTCCGCGTAGTTTTCACCTCTAAAAGTGGAAATTTACTTTCCCTCTCGAAAGGGCCAGTACAAGTAATCTCCCTGTTCAAATTTAGAAAAAAAAATCAAGTCTCTTTCCATCTTCGCATTTTCTTCAATTGACATTTTCTATGACGTCATATAACCATGTATAGTTTTTGATCGCAGTCAGGACGTTTTTTTTTCCTGCTCATCTGTCTCAAAGTCGTTTGCAAACCCGATTTCGAAACAATTTCAGAATTTGGCATTTTGGGCCAGAAGCATTCCTTCTGTCTGGCAATCCTGGTTTGAGGAACGAAACAAGGAATAGTAAAGCTAGGAGAGACAGCCTCTCTTTCTGAACTGAACTGGTGGAATAGTTGAGACTACATCAGATTCCCTTCTCAAATTACTAAACAGCCCAGGGATGTAGGCAAGCTGAGAAGGAAAAGGACAATTTGTAAAAAGAATAGGTCTGATTAGTCATGAGATAGAAATCGTCGACGTCTTTTGGCAGTATGCCGTGTTTGGAATGATCAATTAAAAATGGGGAAATAGGGTGATTTATGCCTTTTGTTCGGTTGTGATCATCAAAAATCCGAATTTTCAATTAAGAAACGTGAACATTACTTGATGCATAATGCAGAAAACAAAGAAGCTGTTTTCTCTAGACATAATAAGGCGTAATTGTTTGAAGTTTTAGCCCTGTTGCTCAATTGATGCTGCTTGTACAGGTGACACATACATTGATGGCCAAAACGCCTGTCAGAGCCACTTGAAAACTGAAGAAACCTTGGTAAATATTGACTATGTTGATGTTGAGAGCGTCGGTTGACAGTCTCTAACAGGGCTGTTATACGAATAATGTAAATTGAAAATCAATGTGTATATATATATATATATATATATATATATATATATATATATATATATATATATATATATACACACACACACACACACACATATATATATATATATATATATAGAGAGAGAGAGAGAGAGAGAGATTGCCAATGATTTTACTATAGGAACGTATCAAAAATAAGAAAGAGATTCACAGTGGTCAGGAATTACATCTAATCGTTAATATCATGATAGGTCTGTCATATATACTTACACACGCACACACAGAGACATGCAATGATAATATATGTATGTATGAATTTCTCTATACATTTTACTTTCTCCACAGTATTTAGTGTAGGTGTCTATGAGTGTGTGTGTGTGTGTGTGTGTGTGTGTGTGTGTGTGTGTGTGTATGTGTGTGTGTGTGTGTGTGCATTTTCCAGGGACTCCCATCTCAAATGATACAAAAGAAGCAAAGACAGTCTGCGTTTACTTTGTAGTACTGCCCTTGAGAAAGGCATAAATCATCTAGCTTAGCGTTTGGTGAAATGAGTGATACCACTTTTCTTTGTCGGTTGCTTGTTGCCTCTAAGTTTATTTCACATATAACAAACCTCGAAGAACTAGGCGAGACAGGGGAAACCCGGACAGTGACAGCTAAAGCTGTGATCGGCGAGAGGGCATTATTTTACTTTTTTCCATTTACATTCATAACATGCATCGGGTAGAGGGGCAATGTGCTTGAAATTTCTGTGGAATGCTGTGTCAGGGATATTTGGTGTCGAGTCTGATTTTATATTAGACTTGAATAGTTTATGTTTATTTGTAGCTAAAAAGTCCACGGATCTCATTAGAACTTGTATATTTCATCATACCATCTTATATTTCGCTGGCCACAGTTTCGTATATGATCTCTGGGGATCATTGTCAATTCGTGATGTCCATCGGTTGTCTGCCATTCTTGCAATATAACCAGCCCATTGCCATTAAAGTTTTCTGATGGATTTTATGATATCCCTGATTCCTATTTGCTCTGTAATATACCGCGCCGTTTTATGATCTTTCTATTAAGCACCATTCTATCATGTACATGTTGAATGGTTCTCAGTCTGAGGATCAATCTTTTGGTTTGGTTCCATGTATCAGCTCCATAGGTGACTATCGGGAGGATGCATTAGTTGTAGACCCTTCTTTTTGAAAACTTATGGGATTTTCTTGTTCTCTACGGAAAGCCGAAAGCTTCCCATCTTGGAGGGATTCTTTGCTTTCTTTTTTCTTTTTTTTTTTTTAGGGTTTCATAGAGGTTCGTTGTCCTAGAAGATATAAGGGCCAATTTTTTCAGGACCATTTTTTCGATTTTGATTGTTGTGTCTTTGTCCTCAATATGTTTGTTGTACATGGCGTTTGTTCTACCGAAGTTCATATGAAGATCAAATTTCTTGCTTTCTCCATTCTGTTTGTCTAACAATACATGGAGATTGTGGAGTTTTCTTGGGGTTTTTTTTTAGTAAAAGGACCATGTTTTCAATAAATCTATGTTTTCTTAGTTACGTTATCAATCCTGATTTCTGTCAACTTGCTATTAACAGTGAAAAAATTTGCATGGGTGTATTTGAATTACGATGAGATGATTTTCATTTAGATAAAAACGAGCACTCTGATGGATGAGGGATTTCTGTGTAATTTAAACATATCGCTTAATTTCAGCCTAACTACCTGTCCAGTTCCGTAGTCCAAAGGTAGGATATCGGTCTACAGGTCTGAATGAAGGTTTCAATTCTGCCTCGCGGTACTGGATGGGATATTGGAAAGTCTATAGCCACACTGAAGAGATGTAATAGATCGAAACAGCTGTCTGTGGATGACACAATAATATATATATATATATATATATATATATATATATATATATATATATGTGTGTGTGTGTGTGTGTATGTGTATGCGTATCAGCAAATTCCAGTCCAGAGCTGGACAAAGGCATTTCTTATATCCTTCCATGACAATGGTTGACAATGCTTTATTAGAAACTCTCACCCAAAACTGTCAGCTTTTGTTTCTTTAGATTTCAAGTTGCTCTATGTATAAATTTATGTACTGCGTGTACAAGCCGCAGCAAGGGAGCCAGAGGGCTACAAATTTGAATATTTACTCCTTCTCCTGTCCAGAAAAAAACTTTTTCCTCTAACTGAATAAAGTTTGAATGTTAGGTTCGATTAGCAATGTAAGTTTATGCTAAATTGATCACTTAGTTTCAGCCCGGCAGCATTCACTTTTAAACTCTTAAAAAATTCAGATTTTTTCGTGATCACTATCCAACCAGAGGCGAGGGAAGTGACTCTTTGATTTTTGTTTTTGATTGAACACGGCATACTGAAAAATGACATTGGTCAATTAAAAATATTTCTCCTCATATTTAAGGCCGTAGACCGACGATTTCCTAGTAACACTGCGAATACTACCAGTTGATGTAAAAACAAAGCAATACTATCAAATAAGTCGGTGCCGAGCCACCCGGAGAAAATAAGGAATAAGTTTATGTGGTTAGATTGTACTTTCTACTAACCACAAAGCTCTTGTAGGTCAAAGGGTTAGAGCAGCTACCGCAGTAAGATAGGCTTTCTGAAGCAAAAGTCTTGCCGGAAGTTTATACTTATTTCTGACCGGAATGGTTTACTAATAGGTACTGAATAACACTTTGATTCGTTGCGAGGAAAATCAACTGAAATTAAGATGTATGAAATACTAATCAAAATTTCTTGTTGGTCAATATAAGCATCCTTCTAATACATCATTTTGAAAAAAATTCAAGGTGCATTGAGCTAAATACTAACATCGTTTATCAAATGTTTTTTGAATTGAGAGTTAACTGAAATTAAGATAAAAAAAATTGGATATCCGTTCATCCCGTGTTTCCTATATTGTACTTTTTATTTTAGAAATGAAAAATGCATTACTTTTTTACGTATATTTTGCTTCGTATAATCTGTACAACTGCGTATATATATATATATATATATATATATATATATATATATATATATATATATATATATATATATATATTCAGCCATTGTAAGTCTCCTGCTGGACAAAGGCCTTTTCCAATTCCGTTGATGAGTCTTTTGCTCCATCTGCAGTCATTTCTTCCTGCTAAGTGGCTTGCACACCTCCATTATTTGTATGATAGCTTTCAGTTGTGCCCTCTCTCTCTGATCCGTATTGATGTCTCTCATCATCTCTAGCATTGTTCTTTCCGCAACTCTGTAAGTTGGTTCTCACTTCGTTTCGTTAGTTTCTATGTCTTGCATCTGTCACTGCTGGTATTGTGTTTTCTTTGTAGAATTCACTCTTTGAACTCATTTGTCTACGTACATAAGTACATGAATAAATGCACTTAAACCATGTTGGCTTAAAGGAGACAAAGGCTTCACAATTTGAAAAACGAACATCTACAATTTTCCCTGGTCTTGATAATTGATCAAAGTATAACCTTGATGGTAATTATTCAAGCAATAGTTACGTCCATTGGATCCAGATATTTTCTCCTTGGCATGAATAAGAATATACGAATAAAAAACCAACAAAAAAACATTGTCGTCTGCAATCAAACACGTGTCAATGAAATTTTGCTGCCTTTACACATTATACATATGTACAAGGTGTTTCGAAAAGATGCAACAGTCTTTTTGAAAAATTGTGATTAAACTATTTCAAATCTAAAAAAAATTTTTGAAATATTATAGCAAAAAATTTACGTGTACGTAAAGTCTAGCATCTTATCCTGTAGGGTTGCACCGTTTATGAAACACCTCATGCATTTATTCGTATATATAATATAAGTTGGAATAACTTTTGATTGCTTTTTTAAATTTTGGTTTATTGCAAATGAAGGTCAAAACTGAATATGTCTCAGTTTACAAAGATAATGAAAATGATAATAATAATGAAAAATGTTATTTTGGGGAATAGATGTTTTTTAATTGATACATCTTATACACAAGTGATTCTAAAAATATGTTCATGTACTAAAAAGTATATGATTGATGTTTTTATATTGTAATAGAAATTACGTTTAATGATAACAAAAACTATCAGAAAATATCAGAGCGTATCAAAATTATTTTCTGATTGTAACAGACCTTTACTCTAAACACTGATCAGCTGCGACTTTGTAATTTCAGATAAGATAATGGCTGATACGAGCTTTGGGATTCTATCAAGAATCTCTGATCGATTGATAACCTGTCCCTTGAAATAAAGCTCACAAATGGACTATCATCATTTTTCCATTATGATCATTCAAAATGCATGATAAAGGAGAGCCTAGGTAATAGAATTCGGGACCTTTCCATGGAGTCAAGATCATCGGAAGAGACCATGTTTTGAGAATCACTTTGGATTTGCTTAGCATAAAAGCTCTCGAGTTGATTAAAAAACGAACATACTTTTCATACACCCCAACATTACGTTCAGATATTGACGATTGAGAAATCGGCAATTTTTCCAAAAAACATCTTCTGAAATCAAAATTGGGACAAGTGAAAATTGGATCATAAAATCTCTCGATCGATAGATACTCACATTACTGTGGCAGAGGTGATGGATAAAAATAACTATACAAACCAAATCAGCATACAATTCAACTCTTTGAATGATAATAAAGAAATGTTTTTCGTTTAAAACAATTGAAAGTTGGGAGCTCTTAGTTCTTGAAAAAATGGACAATATTGCCCATCAGGTAGTGATTCTCTTCCTTGGTGTCAAAGGCTTATCACCTTAGACAGTGGTCTCAAAACTTTGAAAACACGTGAACCTCATTTAGAAGGTAGATATTCTTGCAGACCCCTATTTTTAGCATTTAGTTTTTAGACTATAATTAATGAACTATATCAATGAGCAATTTTTGACCTTCAAAGATCATTTTAAAAAATGTAAATATATATCATTTGTTCAAATCTTATATAAGGTAAAGGTTTGTGCAATAATTATGTTTTTCAAAAGTTTTGCAAAGCTTCAGCCGATGTGTGTCCGATTTGTGACAAATCGTAAAGTCCAATATGGTGCAGGACTTATTCGACAGGAACGGAAAAAAATTGTTGCAAAATTCAAATTTTCTGTGTAATCAATCGACAAATTGGTCTTAATTTCAATTTAGTTTTGCACTGTATAACTCCAGATGCGAACTTAAACAATTTTCCTTTCTAAAGCACACAAAACAGTCGAGCAATATATTTTTGCCTTGAAAATTGTTTATAAGCTGAACACCGGTCTTAACATTGAGTAATATAAAATTTATATGAAATAATGGATTTATGTGAATATATTTTTGTGAACGTCTTTAAACATGTTCAAAATTTGAAAATTCGTAAAGGACTAAATTTTGAAAATGTTGAGTGAAATCACCATCCTGAAATCTAATGGATGGTATTTCTTAAATCAGAGGCCAATAGGTGCCCGTTAATCGGTTAAACACTAGATGAAATGAAAAAAAATCATGATATAAAAAGACGAATAGTTCAAAGGTGTATATATATACATATATATATATATATATATATATATAATATATATATATATAGATAGATAGATAGATAGATAGATAGATAGAGAGAGAGAGAGAGAGAGAGAGAGAGAGAGAAGTCACATTTAGAAAAAAGAAATGTCTCAACAAATGTTCATATCGTATATATTGATTATATGTAAATATAGGTCCATGCACAGGGATAGAGAGAAAGAGATTGCTTTCAAGGAACATTTCCTGCAATAAAGTTGCCAAATAGGATTCATGAACTGTTTATTCTTGAAATTGCTCTAAATATTTCCACCATTTTGCCTTAAAATTTCAAAAAACTCATAAAATCATTTTTTTATGTACATTCATTATTTATCAAAGTATTTTTGTATAAAATAGTGCTCTTTTGTTGAATATAATTCATTTCTCATTTTTAAATGAAGTGTATTAAATCTTTACTTAGAATTATGAATAATTACGAATGATATTAGATCTCTTATTTTCATTGAATTATTGTAGCTTATGATTGAAATGTATAATGAGTTTATTGAATTTATCATTCATCCTTAAATTTATCAGAAATTCCATGAAATCACCAAGTATTATAGTTTTTTGTTTAGTAATCTTCTTTCCTGCTTATTGTCCAAGTATTTGATTAGTGTTCATTTCATGGTTAAATTCACATATTTGTGATAGACTTATATAACTTTAAAGAGATTGAGTAAAATAATTCGATTTTAGGATTTATATGCGTAGAATAATCGATTTTGTAAACCAAACATTGAAAATTCAAGAACAAAATGGAGTGACATAAGAGATGATTGATTTAACAGATGATGGACCAGTCGGAGATGAATTTCAGTGGATTGACATCCTTAATACATTATACATAATCCAAAACGACCATGTAAAATGCTTCAGAATCAATTTTTCTGCTTCCGAAGAAAGTCTGAAACAGAATGAAACGACTATCAATGTGCAGAGCAAGAAATTTAAACAACTTTAAAATACTTTGACAATCTTTTTTTTTTCTATTTTGGGGATAGAGTCTCTTTGGATGTCAACGACACCGATATATAAGTGATGAAAAAAGCCTGTTATTAACTGCGGCAGATTCTTTCCATTTCACTATTTCATTTGATAAAAGTTATCATTTCTTATTCTTATTAATTTTATTGAATTATTCCCCTAAATAATAGATCATCCCCTATGAATAAATTCAAGATTATTTACTTTTAAAACTAGATCAACGATTATCATTCAAATTTCTTGTCAGTTCATCTAGTTAGATGCAATAATTGGTTAAAATCGCAAACTGAGAAAATCCAACCGTTGAAAAACCTTTGAAGGCAGAATAATACCATTGTTATAGAGAAAGTGCAGAATCATTAGATAGGAATTTATAGCTTGCAAGCATTTAGCGTGGTTCTCTTGAAATTGTAGGGTCCTTGAAAATGTTACATAGATAATCCGGCCCTGCTCATAGATCTGAACTGATCTACTCTCCGGATATCTGAATGAAGGCAGCACCAATAGCGATAAGTATGACCGTATTATAAATGACTAAAAATAGCCTGTTGAAAACTTCAGCCAAGTCCTTCCATTCTCTGGAGAATTTCTCCTCCCGAGCGCTATCCTTCATTTTTTGTCCATAACGCATGGTCAAAGCCCGAATGAAAGCGACGTCAACCTCCAAGCTTCGTTGTCCGTTTGATCCTGACCCAACGTCAGGTAAATCGTCAACCAAGTCTTCCTTTGGCGCAGTTTCTAACGGTTGCTTCTCACTCGTGACGGTCAACTTGTTGTAGTTACCCTGTTGTTCCTGGAATTGGAATTCGGGAGCCACAAGGTGGCCTGATCGGTTTCTCTGTACAATTGACTTCATGCAAAAGATTCGAGCAATGACTTCAAACATTAACTGAAAAAAAGAAAGAAAAAAAACGGTAAACGAATTAAACAAAAATCTAAAGAGGAAATAGATCTGGTTAGTCATTCAATAGAAACCCTCAGGTGACCAATATCTGTTGGCAGAATGTCGTGTTGGGGTTGATCAATTTGAGAGATCAGAAAAGAAATTTTGGGTGATGAATATGTTACTTCCATCGCCCTTTGGTCATCACTAAAGTCCGAAAACAAGCGTCGATTTAGCATAAACTTACATTGCAAATTGACCCCCGTATTTAGAGGGGTTCAAAAATAAAACAAAAGGTTCTTTCATTGACATAAATAGAGTAGATGTTTATTCTCTCTAGCTCCATTGGCGCAGCCTATATGCGTGATACATATGGACATAGCAAGCCAGCCAGACCAAGTCGAAAACTGAAGAAACCAATGCCAACACTTTTTGTTGTCAGTTTCTAACATTATCGAAAAATTAGAAAGAGAATCTATTGCACTTGCATTAGAAAAAACGAGTTGTTGGTGATCTTGATTTTTCCCTTTTCCTCTCTATGGCTGATCTGTTAGCGGCAGAGAAAATGGAATCAGCGAATCGAGTTCAAACTGAGATCAGATTCATTACCATTTTGGAAAAGGTAAGAATCCATCTTTTCTCCTTCCATCTATAGGTAAATAAAAAAGGTAAGATGAAATGTGTGACGCCTATTCGGATACTTGTTGTCTCTAAAATGGTAAACCGAAACCTAGATAGATCAACTTATGAGTGAAGCCCGGAAAGGGACGACTGAAGTCATAGCCAGCGTAAGGACACATTACTTTCACTTGGCCGTTGTCTCATTATACTGGTTGTAAAGAGTTGCAAATTGCAGGACTTCGTTACAACGAGATCGCGTTGGATACACCGGTTCTCGTGCGATCATGAAGTTAAGCAACATCAAGCCTGCTTAGTATCTGGATGAGTGACCATCTAGGAATACCAGGTGCCATAACTAGTTGGAGACGTACCCCCAATAGCCAAGCTGATCTTTGAACACTTCTTTCCTGAAAAAAATCTTCGGCGTGGTCGAGGAGGTGGAACTTGGGCGAAAAACATCCTCCATACTAAGGGCACAGGTAAAACAGCCTGAAGCTACTAAGATGAAGAGGGCTATACCCATACATAACGTCAAGTTGATTGGAGTCATACTGTCTTTTTCGAATCTCATATCGAATGTCATCAACCTTTAAACTGTAGATTCGTTTTTCTATTAGAAACGGATGTTGCTATGACAATTTGGCAATTAAGCAGGGAACTCAACCCAAATTTTTTGAAAGTTTTTCTTTTACATTATCTTATAGACAAGCCTTTCAAATAGTTTATAATAAGGCATTTGACAAAGATTCTGATGTTGGTCGCCGTTTATAATTAAAATATACATATAATCATTGGTGGGACAGTGAGACATCGGCACACACCGGCAGATGTAATATTTTTTTTATTAAAAGATTCGTTAATATCATGTAAATATTGTAAATGTTATATTGTATGAATATATGAATATTGTAGGCAAAATATGATTAGTGTAAATATTTTGTATATCACAGAATAAATGAATGTGATATTAGATTTTTCGGTTATAAAAACTTAAACCTAGATTTTTAAAAAATATATTTTAGATGAGCTCTCCTCCCTTATCTATGAAGCGATTTTCATGAAAGAAACGGCATTTTGTCGACAGGACACTTCGAAAAGAACTTTTTTGTATTTTTAACGGTCAAAAACCTTTTGAAAAAAATCCTAAATTTTGATGTTTGATTTATTTTTCCAACTATGCTCCTTTTAGAAAAGAAAAGCCCCAAGTTAGATTAACCAGTTCAAGATGGTTGTGGTTGATGGAAGTCTACACTTGGAGGCTATGTGTATGTGAAGACTAATTTGATCTTTGCTGCCCCAGGTGATGCATACAGGTAAAGGGTCGAACTGCTTGTGACCCTGAGATACTTGTTAAAAATGCAGAGGATTTCCCAAATATTGAGAATACTTTGATCACCTTGTAATCAAGCAAATCAGTGAGTAGAGTGATGTGCTGCGTCCTATCTCGAGTAACAATTCCAGTTCTTACTTGTAGCAAAGTATCTCTGATGTTTACAATTTGGCATCCCTCATTCTACATTGTGATGTTTTCATTCTGTGAAATACTTTAAATTGAACCCTGCTAAGGGTGGTTTAGGAAAGGGAAGAGAAAAGACAAAATATAAGATGAGAATTTGAATTATATTGCTGTAAAATTCCATGCTTTATTCGCCGAGGACAACATTTGACTTCTCATCCTCTTTACTCATTCTGTGAGCAGTGAAACATTCAAAGGGGGAAGGAGTAACAAAACTCAAAAACATGTTAAAACAAGTCAATCACCAAATTCTATTTTTAAAATACAATACCAAACGGAGAATGAATAATGATGAGAAAGCGTAATGGTCGTACATACAAACAGGAAAAATGATATACGTATAAGATTACTTACAGTACGCAAGATTTTCGGGACTTCTTGGCCTCTCTTGGTAATGGATAGTCGAATAATGAAGGAATTGAGGAAAGTGAACAAAGTGATCACAACCAAGTTGAAAATCAGGAAGATTACTTGGAAATAGGAAAGAAAAAGAAAGAGGTCTGGTTAGTTACTCTGCAGAAACCGTCACGTGACCAAAGTCTTTGTTTTGGGGATGATCAATTAAAGATTTGGAGAAAAGGGTGATCTATGAATTAGTTAATCATCTCGACTTGTATCGGGCGGTATTAATTAAAAGGGCTGAATTTCAAACAAGCATGAACATCACCGGACACAAACTAGGGCATCCTTTTGGCATAAACTTACATTGCAAATTAAACCCCCACTAAAATACCTATATGGGGGGGGGGGTAAAAAGCCGTTTTCTGGAGACATAATAAGGATGTTTGACTTTTCAACACTAGTTCCGTTGATGCGGTCAGTGGGCGTGATGCACAGAACAACTTAAAAACTGAAAAAAACCTATGTTAACAGTTTGATGGCAGTTTCAGTTAACAGTTGCTAACAGGTATCACATGAAATTTTTTTAATGATTTCGAAATAAAAAAAAACAATATTTCTGCATTGATTATTGATTTCAAGACATTTAAAATCCTTTCGAGACTCCTCGGATATGTATTTCCCAAGGTTACAATGTGGATAATAAAGTACTTTTGATCTCTTCTAGATTTCAACTGGGATTAACGCATCAAGAAAAATTAAGCAAATGTGATTTTCTCGGTTTTTACAAAGACAGACGATGGCGTTGTGATAGAATTAAACTCTCACAGAACTTAGTAGGAAAAATTAGGTGATCTGCTAATCGTTTTTTTTTTTTTTAATTTGCTCCGGTATAATTGTAAAATGAGACAAACGTATTCCCTTATGATTTCTATTCTTCAAAGGATGGAAAACTGATTTGATGAAAAAAAAAAGTACACTCAATCAAAATTTATATTATCAGGTATCATTTATGACCAAACTCTACAGCGATGAAACTCTGTTGCCAAAAATACATTTGTCGACGCGTACTCATTTCTGGACGGCAGTATATTTTTTGGTCACAGAGTTTCGATACAATAGAGTTTGGATATAAATAGTACCTGATAATATCAATTTTTATTGTGTAATGTTCCACTGGAAATGATTTTTCTATTTTTGTTGGAAAGAAAATCAAAATAACCTTCTATGCAAAAAAGTGATAGGGTGTACAACAGTTATGGCTGATACTGTAATACATTTTTTAAAACTCTTTTAAAGATTAACCGTCTTATTTGATCAGTCTTGGAGAGGTTAAAATAACCAATTCAGTTTCACACTGACAAACGATCTCTGCACAATTGAAAAAAACAGATTTTTTACAACATTTCAAGCAAAGGTTCGAATCTTTTTGAAATACGGGGTTTGTCCAGCAATGCAAACAAAATCGCAAAAAAATAATTCCTGTGTCCGACTTAAAATTCAATCAATTGCTTATTGGCTAATAGCCGAGCTTACTGCAAAATGTCTTTAGACATATTCATAACTTTTGGAGATATTTTGAGAAACAAACAAACAAACAAACAGACATGAAAACATGAGGGAATACATAACCTCTACCGAATGTCGATCGAAAAAGTATCCAAAAAGCATAAGATAAGGCAAATTTTACATATAATTTTGAAATGTTTACCCTCTTAGAAATAACCATGCACAACCACAAAAACCATCCCAGAACCTTAAAATTCTTCTTTTGGTTGTGCTGAGCCAGAGGTTCCCAACCTTTTTGATTCTTTGTACTACTTTACTATTCTGATAAGTTCCCACAAATTCCTAAAAAATAAATATCTCGATTGATGTAATTATGTTTATTTCAACTGCGAAAAAAATTCATAAATTCTTCTCGGAAAATATATCACATAATGAATCCTCTTGCTGGAGTTCAACCAACATCCCCTCTACATCTGTCCCAGGAAGCAAAACATGAACATTTTTCCGGAAATTTTCAGCCATTTTGACTTAAACAATCATTAACATTATTTTTGCATTGGGCCACTTTTGCAAGCTTTTGTTCAGAAACGCTTCAAACTATCTAGCAATTGTCCCCT
The DNA here is from genome assembly GCA_963457665.1 of Thysanoteuthis rhombus. Lineage (NCBI taxonomy): Eukaryota > Metazoa > Mollusca > Cephalopoda > Oegopsida > Thysanoteuthidae > Thysanoteuthis > Thysanoteuthis major. Next base: position 5,462,334 of record OY735240.1, on the reverse strand, counting down.
TTTGTACAGTTAGGAGAAAGAGAGTCTGACTCACTCACTCAATAAATGATTCTTTCTGAAAATCAACTTCTAAGGTAATGACTCTCTTTCCTCTTTTAGTGGCTCACACTCCGCTCCTTCGACTCAAGGAAATGTCCACATAATAAACGTTGTTATGACAACAATCACACTTTTATTACAAAACTTGTATTCATTTCTAGCTCTATTGATCTCAGTTCACATGGATCAATCCATAATAGCTTTGAGATTATAACAAGTCTCGTTCAGGACAACAAACTATACAATCAATTATACATAATTTATCATTTACAAATGTGGCTTTTATATTAATAAATACTTACCGAAGTAAGGTAAACGATGCCATTCTGTCACAAGTGAAGACGTGTAGACAAGAAGGATAAAGAAAGCACAAAACAATAAAACACCTAAAAACGAAAAGAAAATCTTTGTCAAATTTGAAGATATGAAATGTTTCAAACCCATGTAATTATCTATCATAACAAGCAAAGTGTCAGTCCATCTTTCACACATTTTTCCAAGAGAGATGACTTTTTAATAGTAAGGGGATGGAAGAGTCTCCCTTTATTCATCCATTTGCGAATGCATTAAAATCCTGGCTCCATTGTGGCAACATCAGATTGCAGTGAAGAATACACGGATCAAAATGAAGAATTGTGAGAGAGTACACTATTAAGAATTGTCGTCTACAAAGAAATATTTGATTGATATGCATGTAAGTAAATAGCATTACTTATACACACAAACACACATGCACACAAATATATATGTTTCGATTAAAGACGATGATCATTCAAACTAACGTGTTGTTAGGTAAGGTTTTTGGTGATTTTTCACGTAATATCGCATTAATCTTATTTGTACACTTGTAATAACATTTAACGAAACACCAGGACATAAACTAATATGGATGATTACTGACTGTTTTGTCATTAAATGAAAAGTCGATTTTCCCCAGAATGAACACAGGAGTCGTTTTCTATGGTGCATTTGAAAGTATCGAAAGGAAATTTATTTTTGTAAAATAATCAGAATTCAGTAAAATTTGAAGAAAAATATTTCAATTTACTTGCAACGCAATCGGGAAAAGTTGCATGGCCTATTAGCCGATGAAATTTATTGTAAAACGCTGTATTCGGATGTTGAATATCCGCTTCCCAGATGCAAAACTATGGCATAAAACTTGGAACAGACATACAGAAATATGCAGAGTCACTTTTTCATATATATATATATAAATAACTTACCAAGAGTAATCCTTTCTGAGCTTTGGGTCGGCAGTAGGAATAGTAAAATGGTGAGAATTGATAAGAGGAAACCTGGAAAGAGTAACACGTTGACATAATGGCTTGAATTGCGATGGAACTCGATTTCGTATTCAATACTGTAGTAGAGTTCTGGACAGCAAGAATACACCTTTGCCTGTCTCACAGCCTTTGCACCTGCGAGAGTCCATGCTGGATTTGCTTGAAACATTGATAAATCTACTGTTTTGCTCATGAGGGAAAGATCGATCTTTTCCGAAGAATAAACCCAGGAGCCAAAAACCATGGTGCAATTCAGGGTATCGAAAGGAAATCGAAGGTAGTTAAATGCACAGTTCACTTTTGATTTGCTCTACAAAGAAAAGAACGAATCAAATGCATTAACAGGAAAGGAGATTATGCTGAAAAATAAATATTTGTGAAATATAAATGCTTTTTTCATCATAAGTTTTTTTTGCTTAACTTATTTGACCATTTGAATGGATACATTAATATATCATATCATTAACACATGCAGACATAGGCGTATACAGAGATTAAAATGACATTTGGAGGGTGAAGAGAAAAACTCAAGATACTTTATTATTCCGTGGGCATATTTCGATGCATTTCAACGGAGACCAGCATCTTCTTAAGGGAAAAATATCTGTGGCAGTTCACAAAGAAAATTTCATTTTTTTAGGAATGAATTCACCACGGGTTATAAGGTTGGTCATCTCATGAACAATGTCCAATCGTGAAAAAACATTTAGCAGTGATCATAAGTTGGAAGTACTCTACGTAATAATTGCTCATTTATTCTAGAGTATTATGAGATTATTCAAAATGTCCTCATGAGTTTAAAGTTTTGCAGCCGTGCACTGACCGGCAAACCTCCAGCTTAGGAGCCTAAAAACTAACAACGCCCTCAGTGTTTACTGATCTTGACAATAATTGAAAGTGTTCGATCACAAACGTTTTGACAATACTTCCACTCACTCGATACACACATATGCTCTTTTGTATGCAAACAAGGATAGTTAAAAAACCTAAACTAATGTATACCAATATATATATATATATATATATATATATATATATATGTGTGTGTGTGTGTGTGTGTGTGTGTGTGTGTGTGTGTGTGTGTTTGCACATGCAAAGTTCATTGTTTAAGATGGTGGGTAGGAGATATTATCATCGCCAAAATTGTAACCCAAAGTGGAAGAGTGAATTGTTACGGACAAAAAACTCATTATATAAGTAGATGTTATCTATTTGAATGAAAAAGAAAGTTTTCATATTTACTCACAGTTCTAACGAACGTTACTCTTCCCTGGGAATCAACTACTACGTTGCCTTGACCGTACTGGACATCAACATCACCGACCCTACATAAAAATAGGGTAAGACAAGGTGAAGAGAGAAACAATCATAATGGATAATGGTAATATATATATATATATATATATATATATATATATATATATATATATATATATAGAGAGAGAGAGAGAGAGAGAGAGAGAGGGGTATGAACATAGATAAGAATAGACTGGAATAGATATATATGAACAGAGATAAATAGATTGATAGATAGTTGTAAACAGAGATAAAGACATATATGAATGAGAATAGACTGGTATGCATGTATCTATGAATATAGATAGGTGTAAATAGATAGATAAATAGATAAAAGTAAACAGATTGATAGATAAATGAAAATAGAGATAGATAGATACAGATAGATTGATAGATAAGAACGAACTCAAACAGATTCGATTAATAATTCCGAACTTCAATAGCTCGAACGCTATACGACAGTAAGCCGTAAAACCGAACGCTGAATAGTTTGAAACAAGAAACATCTCTAAAAGCATAGGTAGAGAACTTGTGATTCCAAATGGTGATTTCCTTCATTCCTTTTTATAAAAAAAATTAACACCGATTTATTAGTATTTTCTCTGTCTTCTTCGTTTGTTTTTGTTCATTTCTTTCAGATTTGTCCAATGAGGATTGTTATTTAGATTCAGTATTTACGATCATAAATTTGTTATGAAGAATGAAATTTTGAATTGATTATCAGAGATTCGATTGATTTTAAAGAAACTTTTTTGGATCCTTTTCATATCATAACTTCATTTATATCTAACAACTTTTTGCTTTCATTCGTTAAAATATATCATGCACGATATTCCTATAAAAAGATATATTTCATTGTTGATTTAGTATATGCAACAATGAATCTTTTTTATATGAATAATCTGAATATTTTTTGAAAATTATCAAAGAATGTTGTTTTATACAATACATTAATTGTCAATAGATCGTCAATCTTCACTTACCAAATGAATTAACGGATCAGGTACAGTAGGGCGAAAGTGACTTCAACACCTTTGTCCAGACACACTGATATTTATTGGAATTGAATTACCCTAATACACTCGAATTTATAAAGATTTAATCAAACATTAGAGACTAAATTACACCATTTGTTACATATATATATACACACACACATATATATATTTGCGTGCGTAATTTAATCTAATATATATATATATATATACATATGTATATATAAATGAATAGATTTATGAAGTTATGAATAGATCTTTTATCTAAAATTATCTACAAAAAATACCAGCATGAAATTTAGGTATTGTCAGACCATTGAAACCCCAATAGACACTTGAAACTGCTTTTAGATGGCGCTGAGTGGTGTACCCATACACATTTTCAAGGTTGTAGCCCCAAAACTGTGACCAGGAGTATCTTGAGACATCCTCCACCAGCAAGACGGACACTCAAAGCGGAGAGGATTTGTAACAAACTTGGCTGGTTGGTTGGCCATTTGTGGGGCTACTGTGATTTGATTAGGGTAACTGTGTTCGTGTATGCAAGGCGATTACACGACATCTGGCCATTATACCATGTTGAATTTCGCCAGATATATTCCTTGGCACACAAGACAAAGTGGAGTCAAGGTTTTTGGATCAGCAGTTCTCGAGAAATCTATTAAAAATGAATGAAAAAAACTACAGATTATGGATGTTTTGTTTAATATTATTGATCTAAAAATAGATACATAGAATCAAAGATGCCAATGGATCTAAATGTAGATATAGAATATCTAAATTGGCAATAGATTTGAATGCAGATACGATATATCTGAATTTGCAACGCTGAAGAGAAGTAACCGAAATATATCGAAACAGCAGTTTCGTACGACGGACGGAAAATCATTTCACATAACTATTACGGGAGGCTGCTCCACATGCAATAAAGTCTGATCTCATCCAAACATGCACCTTTGGAATGGGAACTGCTCTAGAACCAATAGAAGGAAAGATTATCATATGCTTACGAGTTGAACAGAGCAATATCCGGGGTCCAAATGAACTTATGATCAAAGAAGACCTGATGGATTCCTGCATATAATTCTGGATCCCAGACCAAAATCTGATCCTGCCACATCTGAAGAAACATATTCAAAAATACAACAGGTCTGGTTAGTCACTCAATAAGAACATCATAGTAGGTTTTTCTTAATTGCATACACCTGTTTGCTTTAGCGTGACAAAATAAATAATCGAATAAATATAAACACAAACAAAAGAAAAATCACAACGGCTTATATATATTAAGATGTGAATCCATAGGAATTTTCACATTGACTTGCCAGTATCTCGTAACCAATGGTTGTTAAGGTATAAGCTTTCTTTCTGTTTAATTTTGCGTGATAGAAACAAAAAAAGATCATACAAAAGAAAAGTTACAACTTTATAAGATGAGATGTGGCTTGATCAGAATTTCCACCCTGACAATGATTTACCAGCGTCTCGTTGTTGTATCAGTTGGCTCATCGGTGTCCACTGAAATCACAATCCGCTTATCAGTCAGCGGTTTCGTGGCGCACCGGCTCTCTACTTATCTCCCTGTCCAAAGTCAAAATCATAGAAAAATTTTTGTTAATTTCATTTATTTTGGGGGCTCTGGCGTATCAAAAACCAACAAAAAGAGATATACACACAAAGAAAGAAATGCAGACCCATGATACAACCCGACATTGTCCGGAAGACATTCTTCCTTGACACCGTATGACGTCATTTACAAACGTAAAAAAAAAACAAGTATTCTCGAAAGTTACTTACCCAAATAAAAAAACACGTTTTTCTGTGCTTTCAGTCCGATTGTAGAAAGGAAGTTAAATATTTGATGAAAACGATAGAGAGATTTTGAATCTTCAAAAACATTTTATAAAATCGATGATCACGTGTAAGTAATCTCATTTGGAATACTATTCAAAGGAATTAATGTTGCATAACATACACAAACTTGATAGTTCTTTTCAAATTTTGTGAGGCAATTTATCCACAGTAACCTCTGGATTAGATAAACATTTCTCTCTTTTCATGATTTTGTAAAAAAAAAAAAAAGAAAAAAGGGTGTTTTGATCAAATTGAAATTTACGTGTTAATTGATTTTTGGAAAGGCAGTGATGCTGAACCTTTAAGCCAAGATTTTAGGCGACACTCGATGGAATTTGAAGAAAAACTTTTTAGGCTTCATTTTATTATCCTCGTTTTGTAAGTAGAATTCGAAATTTCAAGATGTATTTTAACATCAGTTATGCAAATATATTAGCAGAATAGACCCCTAGAAACATTACTAAAACTAAAATAAATGTAAGTGACTCCGATTCGATGACAAAATGGTTAAAAAAAATGAAATTTTGATGCATCGTACTTGAACGGTTATTCATCCGTGGGTTAAGATTTGATTAAATCAAATGTTCAAAAGAAAAACGAAAACATTTCTGACGCATAAAGACTTTCGTTACCTCCGTAAATTTGTCAGTTTTTTTTAAAAACTAATTTTCAAAGGTCTCCTTACTGTTGAATTTAAACCATAGAAAATTGCTTCTTTTTTCAAAAAGATATTTTTTGTTTTTCAATCCGTAAATAACTTTCAAAAGTACTTTTTTCTTTTTTTCATCTAATATTCAACTGTTTTTTTCAGTTGGATTGGAAGTATAGGAAAATACTTTTTTTTAGGAATCTTTACTTCCAGAAATAACGTATTGGTTTAAAAAAATACCTTTGATGGAAAATAGAACATGTTTTGTTTTTTCTGGTGGTAAATAACTTTTGAAACTTAAAAGATAACTACTTTTTTTTCTTATACGACTTTTTTTGGATTGAAAGCACAAAACATTACATTTTAGTAAAAAATACTTGTAAGTAACTTTCAAAAACGTGTGTTATTCGTTTATGTTTGAAAAACGGCTGACGTTTGAATGACATCATGCAGTGTTAAAGGAAAATGTGTGCGTTTACAAAGTGGGCAATCTTTGGGTGTGAAAAGTATATTTCATCCAAAAAGGAAAACAGTTTTTACATAACAAGTTGTGACTTTATAAGAATTTCCATTCGAAAAATGACTTACCACTGTTTCGTAACCAATGTTTGTTAGGGTATGGGCTTGCTCATCGATGGTGATTGAATTAAATGACAATTCAAAGTTAATCTTTAGAATGTCGCTGCTATTCTTCAAAGGACGGGCATTTTTCTCTGACATGGTCAATAGGTCTTTGATCAGTTTATTTTCCACTATAAGAAAATAGACAAAACAAATCTGATTAGTAACTCAATAGGGAACTTTTGCAAGGTCAACATCTTTTGACAGCATATCGTGTTAAAGATTGGAAAAGGGGATGATCAATGAAGAAGTTACTTTTCTCGCCTTTCGTTGGGAAGTGATCACTAAATAAGTCTTATTTTTAAAAAACAAATGGGATTGCTACCGGACACAAACTAAAGGACCAAATTAGCATCAACTTACATTGCGAATTGAACCCCCATTAAAACTTATTTAGGGAAAATATTTAGAAAAAATTTTTTTTTAGAAGTAATAAGGAGCGAATGTTGAAATTTCCAGCTGTCAAGCTCCATTGCGTTGACATGACACTTATATATTCAGTCTGTTAACCAACCAACCAACAGCGCATAAAAACTGCTTCATGTTGACCTATGTGGGATATTCTGGTTTGTAACTATCGTGAGTTATTTATTTAATTTACGAAAGTTATTTATTTATAATGGGAATTCATTCCAATATCTTAATCAAGTTCTTTCAAAGGAAATATAGCTACACTGTTTCGTGGCTGAGATAGTTGCGTCTTTATCACCATCAGTGTTCAAACGAATCTAAAAGGGAGAAAATCCAATGCTGATTTTCAAGGAAAACTGACATCTTTAGATAATAAACAATTCTCCCAGCCACAAACCTAATAGATGATAATTTATACACTAAAAGCAGTTGTCGTCGTAAAAAAAGACAAAAATCAGACCAACCCGACCAAGCCAGCATAACTGATTGACTTGATCCAACCGGCGAGACCTGGCTGAACCGATTGTCTGAGAGACACCTAAAAGCACAGAAGGATCAATCATGAGATTTCATAGAAAATATGATTTAAACAAAAATGAAGAATTTTACTCACTGTTTCCAGATACGTGCACATTTAATGCCCAGGTGGACATAATCAGGACCAGCCACCATGAAGTCATTTTGTAAACCTAAAATTGAAATCAAAATCATATAATAGTAATTCTTTTGAAAAAAAAACCTTGAAGTTGTATTATCTTGAATTTTTTCATTAAAAGGATATGAGAGCAATACAGCCTCCCGATAGTCTCCTCTGGAGCTGAAACATGAATCCTAACCAAAGGATTGGCCCTCAAATTGAAAACCATGCAACGAGTACAGGATAGAATCACTTTTGAGTAGTCTGAAACAAAGGGAAACTCATCACATGGAGATATCACCAGAGAACAGTATATTAGAGAAAAAACAGGTCAGAAATATCATAGAACCCTTTAGGAAGCTCAAATGGTTATGGGCTGGTCATGTTGCAAGAATGTCGGACAGCCGCTCGACTCAAAACGTGGATCCCCAGAGATCATATGCAAAACTGTAGCCGGCAAAAAATAAGATGGTGTGACAAATAAGACAAGTATAGAAAATATCATCTCTATCTCTGGTGAATTTTGGGGATGGTCACCCAAGCCTTCAAGCAAGAATTGAAAAACGGATTTGATATCCTTATCGACGAAAACGACACCAACGTCAACGAAATTCACAGCAAAATATCAACTTCTCTGTTAGAAGCTGGCAGTATGTTTAAACCAAGAAACACAGCGACCATTAGCAAAATCTCAGATGAAACCAGGAAACTGATTGAAAAGTGCAGAAACCTCAAACCAACAACAACCACAAGGGAGAAAATAGAAGAAATCAAACTGAACAAAACAATAAAGAAGAAACTAAGAGAAGACAAAAGAAGGTATACGGCAGCCATCATCGAGACCAATCTTGAAAAACGTTGTGGATTTAAAGCAATAAAAAAAGCTCTCAGTAGGACAGAGACAGATAACTAGAATTTTAACCGGAACTCAATTCTTCAAAACACCGACAATATTACAACGATCAAAATACACAAGATGCCGACAATCGGTTCGAGGACTTCCCCGAAGTTACACCATGGGAAGTAAAGCAAGCCATCAAACAAACAAAAAAGGGGAAAACCCTTGGACTAAATAACATCACCATCGATCTGCTCTAAAAAGCTGGTAAGAGCGTCAACAGAAAGCTAGCTATTCTATTCAATTTGTGTCTAAAACAGAGTAAAGTCCTGTATCCGCTCGTATTGAGGCAAAAACTACCGCTGTTTTGATTGCTTGTGTTGTAATTGAATTACCTCCATACAAGGGCGGAATGCATGGGGATCCACCCATGTACGTTTGGGTAAGGACAACTATCACCAGAAATGTCCCTCCGACCCTTGGCTCAAAGTGCAATCTTGATCTTCTTTATTGGGACCGTAGGAAATAAGTCAATGGAAGTCGAGGTTTGGGAGCATGTGAGAAGAAATAGATTTTTAAGCAGGACAATCAGGTGTCCCCCCTTCCTGCCTTCAAGCTGATCCAGGAGCAAGGGCGGGGACAAAAATTGATATTTACCCTAATAAATACGTGAAAAAGAAAACAAGTTTTCAAACTACACTGACTGTTGCAGGGTCAAACTCCATCTTATTTATTTTCAAACTGAAGATGATTACTGAAACATTCGTATTGTATCATCATCATCATCATCATCTATCTTTTTGCATCCGTCGTTGCACATACACTTTCCCAGGATTCACCGCTCTTCTCTTTCATAAGCGTCGCAGAGCCATAATAAATGAAAAAAAAATAAAAATTATAAAAAATTATTTTTAGCAATAAATGTAATTGAATATTAGAATGAAATAAGCTGTTAAAATATTTTTGTCAATATCACAATCTTTTTAACTTATGTCGGTCAGCAAGACTGCCTCCAAGCAACCAGTTAGACATGAGTTCAAAGCACGGTAGAGGACTGTGGATTTTACATAGTGGTTGATAGACAACTCCAGTTTCAAAGGAGCTTGAAAATATCTAAAATAAGAAACCAATGATTGATGGGACATTTTCACTTACGTTTGAGTCATAGCTTTTACCACAAGAGTTAAACGCGTGAAGTGAAAACATATCACAGATATTCACCACTGAACCAATGAATAAAAAGATCTCAGAAGTCAATACAGGAAACATCTTAATTATCAAAACGGGATAAAAAATTATTTGTAAAGTTTCTTCATCTAGATGTTTTAAATTTTAAAAAAGTGCAATGTCCGAGCAGGGGGTAAGGTTCCGGGTTCTCTGCCCCCCCCCCAAGATCCACACCTGTTGCGAATCTCATTTTCTACTCCCAAAACTCCCTTCAACTTTTGAACTTCTAACACTTCATTGCAGGCAACTTATTTGATAAAAAAATAATGTAATGTCAACAAGAAATATCTAAAAAAAACAACGAAAAATTGAGGATTGCTCTCTCCATGATTTATATTCGACGTTAGAAGAGCAAGAGGGCAAACTGGGTAGCACTGCTAATTATGATGGTAGCATCAGAGGTAGGAGTGGTTGTTGTAGTGACCGTGGATGGTAGGGGGTAGAGTATCAGCCTCTGAGTTTGAGTTGGCTTTGGATCCCTATTTTGTCTACGAAAGCAGCAAAAAAATGGGATAATGATGGTTATAGCATTAGAAAGAAAGAAAGTTACTTCCCATCAGGCAATCATCCTGTCCCCATTTCACGAAATTTGATACAATTCGGGCGTACCACCCAATTCCAGTAGAACCTGCTAATGTACCCGAAACCACCACCTTTCACCCTTTTCAGATTGATTTAATTTCTTTGCGTCCTATTCAGACTCCAAATCCCTGCGCAGCCATTTCAACATTTCTTGAATCAAATCCATGATTTGAAATGTTTAGCTTTAAATATGCAAGTTGGATTGTACACAATGAGGGAAGGAGACAATACATAAAAAGCAGCTTCTGGCCGAGACGGACGGAATTTTTTAAAAATAACAAAAATGAACCGTCGTCATTCTTGACGACACGGGTACGTTAGTGTATTAAATAATCAACTTCAAGGAGTAAATATGACATGCGTTGGTTCAAAGACCAAAATATTCGGCTTGGTTACATTTCTGGAATTATGTCGAAATTTCTTCAAGGATATTTATATCAATTTTATTGGCTGAATAGATGTATAGTGACAGATCCTACGATAACTGTCATTGTGGATCATCTGGAAATGCTGGTGCATGAGTATAGATTTTCTGATTTGAGAGAAATGGATTTTCCAACTTGGCAAACACTGACATTCGAAGTGGATCTAGCGGAAAGGAAATGGAGAATCATGCGAGCTCACAAGGCTACAAAACCATGAAAATCAGCCGTAGGATTCACACTTGTGTTACTTCATCTTACGTGATCTTACGAGTGGATCATAAATCTAGGTTAGAGAAAATATAACCTCACGTATCCTGCAAATGTATACAGAAGAAGAAAAACTGAAAAATGGTCATATGAGCAGATTAGCCAGAACTTATGAAATCACGTGATTTGCAGCAGTTACAAAAGAGTGTCTCTTAGCTATTCAAATTAACGTTAAATTGGCTTACTCATTACTTACGCTCTCGTGAACTCACATGAGTTCATGTGGTGTGATTGCAATGTGCTCTAGCCTCAAATTTCAGTCATTGAGGTTCTTTGATTAAACTGCAAATGGCAGAAATTACGAATGGATCCTTCCATTTAAAGTTACCAAAGTTTTTTTTTCTGCCTGTGTTTCTGTTTCTTTCCATAACTTCAAATTGAATAGTCCATTGCATACAGAGAAAACAAACTGTTCAGATTATCTTGCACCACCCTCTACAACCGAAGTTACTATTGCATTTAGAACATGGCAACTGAGCTGCTGCTCGGGAATGGGTTAAGAATTATCTCCAAAGAAAAATGAACTAGGATGCGATGAGACAGAAACTAAATTCTCCAATTCAGCTAATTTTAAAAGAGAGCTTCTTTTACTATTCTCATCTTGACATTTGTTGGATTTTGATATCAGTGTTGTAAGTGACTTATAACAAATCTTTGCACTATATAGGTCCCTGACAGAAAACTGTTAATATATATATATATATATATATATATATATATTTATATATATATATATATATATATATATATATATATATAAAGAGAGAGAGAGAGAGAGAGAGAGAGAGAGAGAGAGAGAGAGAGCGAGTGAGCAAGTGAGTGGAGGGGGCAATTAGTTGTTTATGTGACGATGCCTGACTTTTTTTTAATCATCAAACCATGAAATTCTCAAAACGTTATATATCTTGAATGATTAGATGACAAAGAACCTGTATAACAACTTCAAATTCTAATCGGTTCAGCAATTACCAAGTATAAAACTTTTTGCGTTTTGATGAACCTCAGTGAAAATCCTCAAGGACAGCGCAGTATATTAGAGGAAAGATAGGAGTTTAAGTTATTGTAAAATCCAAAAGAAAACTTAAATGGCAATGGGCTGGTCATGTTGCAAGAATGTCAGACAGCCGCTTGACATCACGACATAACGGGGCAGACAAAGTTTATCCTGAACAAGTTTAGGAAGTACTGGCTCCGAGACGCTCATGATAGAGAGGTCTAGCAATTTTAGGAAAGGTCCAACAACGGATGCCAAAAGGCTGCTGCTGATGGTTAAATGGAAGCAAACAAATGTATCGATCGTAATTCACCATGTTTTAATTCATCGGGTTTTGTCAACATTAGAGCCAAATTTTAGCAAAATTTGAGAAATTTTTCCAATTGTGAACAAAAACAACATTTTTGCTCGTAGAATAAACAATAAGATCGGCCATGACTCACCGACCCTCAACTTATTCCACGATAGTAGTTCAGACACGGTAGTGCCATGCAAATCTAGTGATGATAACTATCATATGCCAAGGTATTTGCCATTTGGTACTTTTCAAGACCAAAATGGGGCAAATTGATAGCAAATCTTTGTGGTCAATAGCTGATTTAAATAAATAAACATTTAAAGGTGGAGCAAAAAAGAAAATTGACTAAACATAACGTACGGATGATATGATACAATATAGATTTACACGAACAAAGATTAGTATTTTAATCTATTTTCCCTGCAAGCTTAGAATGATCATCTATTTTAAGTTATTTGAAAATTTTGGTATTGAAGATACTGAGTTTGGTCTGAAGATCATAGAAATTTGGTTTTGTGTGACAAAAGACATCTAGCAAATCTACTCTATGACACTGGTGAACATCTGACGCAAGGAGATCACTAAATAGAAAATCTTCAAAGTATGAAGTCCCCGGTGGAAACTGATTGAAATATATATATATATATATATATATATATATATATATATATATATATATATATATACATATACATATATATATATATATATATATAGAGAGAGAGAGAGAGAGAGAGAGAGAGAAAGAGAGAGAGAGAGAGAGAGTTAGTTATTAGGACTGTTAACTCCGAAATGCTCATTTTTCCATTCAGACTATAAAATTCTTTAATAAGTTATATATTTTCAGTAATAAGATGCCCAAGAACCTTCATAGTATTTTTGATTCGAATCAATTCACCAGTTTCTAAGTTCAATATTTTGGCCATGTTGACAAATAGTTATTTACATATAAAATGTAACCAAACAATCGGATCGGCCGTAACTTACCATTTTCAATTCCTGGAGTTTCATCAACATCATAGTCGAATTCCAGCAAAATCGTCCAAGACTTGAGAAATTATCAAAATAATAAACATCAACATTTTTGCTCATAAAATGTAAACAAGTCGATCATAATACACCACTCTCCTGGTTGAATCTCTCCACGTAACCAAATACAAAATTTCATTGAAATATATTGAGAAATAACGAAGTTATCTAAATGAGAAAATGACTCAACGACGACAGACACCCATAGCGATTGATAGTCTCTGGCTTTTTTTTACGCCAGGGACGAAAAAATAAAAATTTCAGATTCTATATATTGTATTGTCAATTTAAAGTGGTATCGTAATAGCATGTCATACTTGATAAAATTATCAAGAACTTGACAAAATGATGTTTTTTTCTCGCAGGAATTATTTCTTATTGAATTTTTGTCCTTTATTTGAAACTTCAGTGAATTTCTTCATTCAATATCACAGTATTTGATCCTTTCAATACCTGTATCGATTTTGTTTTGAAGGGCGTCAATTCTTTTGAGCTCACGAAGTTACGAAAAGGTCAGTTTTCTCCTGACGCTGACAACGGCTCCAACTGTTCCTGTTGTCTTACTTACCTACTCGACCAGTTTGTTTCATGTGAATTAGACCTGGAGGTACCTAACACCTGAAGTTGTGCGATTTTAACTATTTTTAACTATATCTGAGGAAGAGATGGATTCATGCATTTCCCAAGGGGCTTAGTGGACACAATCCGTTCCAGTCGGAGTCCACGCCACCCTTCTTGAGAACTAACAATGTTGATGAAAAAAATTGTGTAAATGATCCCAAGTAATCAAAAAATAAAAAATCAACCTATCAAAAAAACAAAAATGTATTATTCTGTTCATTTAATATAAATATTTTTCGTCTTCTTATATATATATATATATATATATATATATATATATATATATATATATATATATATATATATAATTTTATTTATCGATTCAGAGTAATTGTTTTAAATTATGTTTTCACTTGACTTTTTTGTCAACTTGAGTGTTTAAAATCTACGACTAAAATTGAAATGAAGAATTCCTCTGCTGGGAATCCGAAATCCATGTCACTTGAAACTTTCAAGTTTTCACTTACTACAACTAATACTACATCATCAGAGTCGCAGGCTTACTTGCATTTCTAAATGCTATCCTCGTCTGTTTACATTTGTCACTTCTAAAATACGATGTATTGTACAAATCATTTGATATATATATATATATATATATACATATATATATATGTATATATATATATATATACATATATATATATATATATATATATGTATATATATATATATATATATATAAATATATATATATATATATATATATATATATATATATATAGAGAGAGAGAGAGAGAGAGAGAGAGACAGATTGATTATAAATTACGTTACGTCTTATAGAAAATTATTTGAGATGATCTCCCGTCATTTAAAGAAATGCAGTATATATATATATATATATATATATATATATATATATATATATATATATAGAAAGAGAGAGAGGGGGGGGAGAAATAGTAATCATTTTGTCAACTCTGGCAAAATCTACGAAGTAAACAGTACATTTATGTATATTATCACATGAGTTATTTCGAAGCACAAAAAATCGTTAGTTAGCGATGAGAAATATGGAAAAAACAACTTACTGCGGAAAGCTCTCTCAGTTGTTTACACAGTCAACTTGGAAGTGAAGAATCGGGGACTTGCTTGATAACACTACTTTTAAGTTGTGATGGCAGCTTTAGTGATATCAGTTGTCCTTGTGGTGGTCGGGGTGGAAGATTGTAGCAGTTATCGGTTAGGGTAACGGGGGACCCTGTCTCCTCCAGAGAGTAGGAAAGGAATGCCATTTTAGCCATTTTATGGCCAAATTTGACAAATCTGGCTTTCGGCATTTGGTTGGCCATATTTACATTTTTAGCCATTTTGATTTTAAAGCCATGGGATTTAAAATAAATTCTCATTTTTGGTGTCTGCTTCAGTTTTGCAAACAATCATCATTAATATTTATTCTAAAATACTATTCAATTTCACCTTAATTTGTCAGTGTTTTTTATCACTACTTTCAAAAATAAATAATTATACTTATGAAATTAGACCAGTGAGAAATTAAAGCCACTGAAAAATTAAGGTGAATATAAATAGTAGTATAAACAAAAAAATGATTCTTATCATTTATAATACTAAATCGAATGAAAATAGATGAGATATTTTCATTCATAACAATTTTGGCACTTTGCGATTTTTGGCCATTTTTGGAGAGGTTTTGGCAAGAAACGACTTAAACAACCCGGCAACCCTGGTATCAGGAGCAGCAGGAGCAGCGAAACATTGTCCTACTTTTTGTTATGGTAACAGCCAAGCAAATTGCTTCCTGGGTCACGCAACAAATGACGCAATGATTTTGTCTCAATTTCTCGTACGTTCTTTGGAGACAGAATTATTTTTTTGTAGCGATTGTGGTTTTTACAGGGCTGGGATCCTAGACACTCTCCCAAAATGGACTGTCCTACGGTGCTGCAGAGCTGAAAGTGCCCTGGTACTTATCTATAGCTGGGGAAGGGAAGGATCCGAGCTTTTCTCAAGGGCAATTTTTCCCAACGGTTTCGGGTTAGTGTTTGGGTTAGGGTTTCGGTTTAGGGTTAGGGTAGGGTTTAGGTTCGTAGTAGGGTTAAGGATCTGGGTTTAGGTTCATTTAAGGTTAAAATAAATCCTTGATATCATTATCACCCCTTGCTCTCAAAAGAATGACAGCAATATCAAGTTCTTTTGCAATCGCATTGTATTTATAGAATGTCAAAAACATATCAACACACACGCACTCACATAAAATCTGCGATCATAAGCCCACTGTTGGACAAAGGCTTTTTCCATCTTACATGATGACCTCGAATGTGATAGCCTATCAACTTTCTATCTAATTCCTCTACTTTGTGTCTGGACTTTTCATACAGCGTGTACCGTGCCAGTGTACCAATTAGTTAGCCTTTTGCTCAATCTGTTGTCATCTCTACTTGCTGAGTATCCAGCCCATCTCTATTTTGTTGCTTTGTATAATACCCTTCACTCTAGTCTTATCTCTTATCCATATTGATCTTTTTCTATCTCTTGGAGTTATCCCTAGCATTGCTTTTCCCGGATCTCTGTACAATTCTGATATATATTATCAACTGCACGTGACCCCAAGTAGAATATTATTTCAATGAAGGAGCATCTTATCAAGGAACACCTTTCTTTCGACTCTCGAGTAAATTTGACCAAAAGCAGCTGGGAAAATCGATTTTATAACATAAAGATCATGATTGGTAGATTTTTTTTTTAATGAGAAGTATTTTATCTGAAGACATCTTTCTATTAGGTTTCAAATGAATCTGACTTGAAAGGGCTGAGAAAATTGATTTTAAAAGCTTAAACGCCATTATGGCCTGATCACATGACTGAGTGGAAGATTTTTCTAGGTAAGAGGCATCTTATCAAGGGACACAGTCTTACCAAGTTTCAAGTAAATCTGACTTGAAACAGCTAAGAAAGAATATGGGGATAGACCTACCGACTGATGGATGGAGCCTTTTACAGAGAGGCGTAGAAATGAATACAAAGTACGGTCTATTATATACATAGATATTTTTAATCAAGTTTTCATCTCATGCGTATATGGGCATGAGATTAAAAGTTGATTACTCATAAAAAATATGATATTCCTCGAAAATTGAAGGCAAAACTCAAGTCAACATTCCTCTCGGTGCATTAACTGCATTTTGAAGAACTTCGGGGGAACACTACAGTCTCCAGCTGAATATCATATTGATAGCTTCACCCACCAGCTCCTGGGTCTGCGAATTCAACCCTGCTGTTGATCTTGAGGGAAATCAGGTAATAATATTCTGCAAGGGTGATTTTGACAGCAAATGAGGAAACTTTATGTCTTGATCAATTGTTTGATTTTCCCAATCTGTTCACAGTAAAAACTATTCTCTAAAGGTTGTCCAATGAAGTTTTCAAAACTGTTCCATCCATTTTGCTTTCTACATCCACACGGTAATATGTACACTATTTATTTTCTATTGATTTGCAACAGTTTTGCTCACGCAAAATTATTACTCATACACAATCATTTTCCAAACCATTTTGCAAACACACAAAAATTTCCTTTACAGCATTTTTCCTGAAACAGAGACATTTTGCTTTTGACTAAATGAACATTTTGTCATGCAATTCTATTTGGCTTTCCAGTCAAACCTTCGCTGACACATCTCTCTTGGAATTGACTTTTTTGTCCATGATTTTGTTCCATCACGTTGTTGAAACCTTAGATTTCTACCTACGATCTTTCGCCTGTCTATTTCTTACTTTCCTAATTCTAACTCCTCTTCGCAGCCATCCGGACTGCTGGAAGGGGGTGGGGGAGTACTGTAGTGCCCCCTTTACTTTTAGTAAGGAATTAAGTACGGAACTCTCCTTTTAGCTAAATACCCAAAACGTCACTTCCTCTGACGACCCCTATAAAAACCCTGGACGCACATGGTTCAGTGCTCATTGGCTCCAGCACCCTTAGCTGGGTACGCTACTAGCCCTGGCCTCTGCGGCTGGTCATTCTCTCTCTCCTTCTCACTGGCCCAATGCTCCTTGGCGCCAGTATTCCTAACTGGCCACGGCCCTCGTGGCCGGCTACTCTTCCAATCACTTTCCTTCTCTCATGTTCTATGTCTTTCATAGTCTGTTCGTCGAGAGTCTAACAGCGTCTGATAATAGACCCCTAGTTAACTCACTTACTTGGCAGTAAGGCTCACACACTGAACCCGGTTTCCACGTATCTGGGAGCAATCCAACCACACGGAATCCACGCGTTCAGACAACTCCGCTACAACTCCGACGCCAGCACTATCAAGACAAGAGAACTACCACCTTTACTATCTTTTCTCCTAACATAACTTCTCACGATCGATCGTATTAATGTTACCCGTACATGTACATCATCTTTATCCTAGTATTAAACGTACGTCTCTTTTCTGGCCATAATTCTTGTATGTGTTCATTCCTCTTTATTTCAATGCACGTTCAACTTCATACTTGGCGTGCATTCCATTCCTTTCTCTTCGTACAGCATCCCTTTCCTTACCCAGCTACAGGTCCAAGCACTACACATCACACATGAGGATCCAAAATCCTCGTCTCTCAACAATCCATCGCTGTTCAGATTCAACAATAGACACTACATCCTATAAAGTCATTGTTCCAGTTTCGGGACTGTATTCATTGTGGGATAATGCGGCTGCTTGTTAATTCATATTTTTTAATGATGGTTAGATAGTGACCCAGTTTAGTATCATAATTACATTGTAAGTAGAATCCTCCCAAAATCTTAAAAAAAAATAGTTTTCCTCCAAACTCCCTCAGAAGAAACCAAGATCTTATTGATTGAAAACACGTAAAAATTGAAAATTACTTGGAATTTTTATAAAAAAATTGCTGTTTTGAGTTATCAGACTCTTGATTTTGTTTGTAGCAATTATGGGATTTTACAAGACCGAGATACTAGCCCGGGACCCAAGACGGACAGCCTTGCTGTTTATCCAAAGCGAGGGGTATATGAGTGCAAACTATCTCAGCTTGAGTTTGATCACGCTGTTCCCATTCCACGTCCGATAAACCGTTACGCCACCTGGTCCTCCTGTGGTAAATATTAGTAGTTTTTTCAGTATGATTGGTTACTATGGTAAGAATATGTGGGGCTGGATAATGGTGATAGTAATGATAGCAATATGGTTGTTGAACGTAATTATTTCAAAAAGAAGAGGAAGCACTCGTAGAGGGCATTCCCGAATCACATAAAGTACTAATTGAAACCACGTTAATCGGAATTAAAATATCCGTGGGGAAATGATGTATCTAATCTAGAATTTCAACTTGAAAAAATTATTTTCATGATAATTTTGATACAAAGGATGATACACAATATTTAAATAAAAAAGCAACTAAAAACTCTTCAAACAAGACAGTATTTTAGTTTTCTGGAATATTTCTCCTATTCACCGCATATTTTGTACATCTTGGAGTTTTAAATAAAATTTCAACCGATTTTATTTCTCTAGGGAAATTTATAGAAACGATTCTTTTTAGCACTCAAATGATACTTTATAGGGATTTCATAAAATCAAATAAAAAAATATTTCAAAAAATCTTTTTAACCAAAATACTCTTCTTAATTATAAATTCATTCATGAATGAAAAACTTCTGGATATCTTGTCTCTCACATCCGTTAATCAGTTGGATTTTGGTAGATCTTAAAAACCTTGGTTTGGTTTGTCCGACGCTCTGGTCAAAAGTGTGCACAGGATATTCCAACTGTTAAATGTACATATTTACATTATTGTGTCATTTACAGACGGCTGCTTCGATGTATTACATCTCTTCAGTGTGGCTATTGATTTTCCATTAACCCATCCAGTACCACGAGGCAGGATTGAAACTTTCACTTCAGACCCGGAGGCCGATTTCTTACCGCTGAGCTACGGAACTGGACGGTCAGTCTGGCTGAATTTAATCGATATATTTATTTACACATAAATTCCCCATCCACCAGAGTGCTCTGTTCCTATGGAAAAAAAACAAAAACCAAAAACAGGAAGTCAATTTTTAATTACTCTTTTATTATTTCGTCTTGTGCAATCTGTTCGATTTTTTTAAATAAAATATTTCTAGTGCGTTAACCAGAAAAGAAGAATCAGTCCAGATTGATCAGCCTTCAGTGAAGCACGCCCAAACATCAAGAACAAGAGAATCTCATTCATCCTAAGAAGATGGGTCTACAAACAATGCATCCCAGATAGTCATCTATGGAGCTGGAACATGGATCTTAACCAAACTGAGACCTATTCAACGTGTACTGATGAGAATCACGTGTAGGGATCACAAGACAGCATAGCATATTAGAAAACAAACAGGGGTCTGGGATATCATAGAAACCATAAGATAACTCAAATGGCCATGTTTCAAGAATGGCAACAACGTGGATCCCTAATTGTGGCCAACAAAAATGAGATGGCGGACGAACTTGATAGGTTCGGAAAAAGCTGAGAATCGTGGTCGATGCTGTGGGAAGACTATCCAAGTTGGAGGGTGGAATAGTCGTTGTCCTCATCGTCGTCGTCGTCGTCGTAGTAGTAGTAGTAGTAGTAACTGGCACCTGTTCTGTCTCTAATACAATAGGATATACCTTCCAGGGCGTATATCTAGGCGAAGCGTATGGAAATCCTGAGACACTCAGTAGATAGAATCTCTCTCTTGGTGTTGCTGATGTAGTCCTGTGGAAGTCAGAGGGCGATACATCTGAAAATAGGTTGGCTGCTGGAGCTGCCGAACATCAAATTGGGTGATCTTGGACACCTTGACGGGGCTCGACTACCTGGTTCGGAAGTTGTCCTTCTCCTGGACTGTTGCTTTTTAAATCTTCCCTAGTTCACCAATAGCTGGGGACAGGGAGAATAGATGAATTCAAGGTATGAGCAGAGTGATCATAAACAGTAAAACCAGAGTTTGGACTCGGGTTATTCATTCCATTGTCCAATCCGTTATCGACTACCCTAATTGTACCTCCAGTAAGTGAAGTTACGTGACTCATAACGTGGTAAACTAAAGCTTTTTCCAAGCGATGCAAAAGTAAAGCAAGCTAAAGAAAACAAAAACACGATTGAGAAAAAAGGAAATCAAAGTCAAAATTATGCGATACAAAATCATGAATCAAATCTGAATCATGATAGGGATTTTTAAATTTTCAAATTTGGTGGTCATATTTAGAAATTGCTTGCCGTATTTTTTGTTATTTGATTGCTTTACTGTTTAATTTGCCCGGGAAAAGAGATAGTTTTCTTTTCTCTCTCTCTTAATAATTTCTTCCACCTTTTCCTTTCTTCCCCACCGAAAAATTAATTATTTCTCTTTCCTTTTTCTCTTCCTTTTCATTTTTCTACTTCCTCTTGTTCCTTTTCTTGAACCAAGTACCGTATTCAAACCATCCTTTTCTTCATCCCTCCGCAAGACTATTTTAATCAGTCACTTTATTTTTTACCTCATCACTTCCATACATGGTTATTCAACACAACCACTTCGGTCCCATCTATGTTTGTCTTAGCAAAGAGCATTCCAATTCAGATTACATATCACGTTACACACAGTCAGGTCAAAACCCCTGAGCACGTCCCAAAAATAGTGGTCCAACCATAAACAAGACTTAACGATACTTGAAATATGATAAAAAAAAATCCGGTTATCTTCCAGGCCATTTATTTCACGTTAAGTTGAAGTTCTCAAGCAAATTATCAATTTATTATCTGGGCTCAGTTTATCCGGACCCGGACAACATCAAATGCAAATCTTCAATACTTTTTTAAAATATTTTTTTCACATAAATTGTTACAGCCGTTTTCAGTTGGGCATTCAAAAACAAACAAAAAAAAATCACGATTTCCTTGGCTTGAGACCCCTTCAAAAATACTTAATGAATAAAATGTTAGAATTACTATATCTATTTTTACGACTGTTTTAGACTACTCTATTAGGTTTAATCGAAAATATTGGCTTGGTGCAAAAACATTGTAGTTTTCTACCGTCAACTTTGAAACAGTGTATTGGCTTGGAGTGAAAGTAATTGCATTTTTCTAGTTTGGGCTTTGAATGAAAGTTATTAATCGAAATAAGAACTTTCAGAATTTATACATTTTTGCCAGATTCAATCAACAAGCATAGAAATCTGGGTTCCTGGAACCAATGATTTATTTGAAGACGTTTTGAGCTGCTGCTTGGTTGTTGAAGATCTTCCCTTGCAAGGAGTGGTCAAAATGATTTAAAAAGTAGTAGTCGGTTGGAGAGAAGTCTGATGAATAAGCTGGGCTTGGTAGAATTTCGTAGCCTAGTTCGTTCAATTTATGCTAGGTCGTTCGTGTTACATGCGAACTTTTTTGTTTTTCATTTAGGGTCACTCGTGCGACATGTTGAGCTTTTTTGCTTTTTCAAATTGATGAAATGTCGAACAACTGTTCAATGGTAAATATTTAGGTCCTCTGCAACATCTCCAGATGTTTTGTATGATCTGCCTCAATTAGATGTCCTCAATCACAGAAGGACGTCTTCATCTTCAAAGTGCTCGTCTCAGATTCAAAATTTTTAGATCTAATGTTGAGCTGGACGTTTGTTGACGGTCCACTGACCAAACACTTCAGTTTCCGCCGCTTCAAGTTGAACTGATACAACAGAATTACTTTTTTTCCATCTTAAATTTGACAGCCTTAAATAAACCAGAATGAGTAGTGAAAATAAAACGTTTAGCTTAAATAAATAGACCGAAATTCACTCTTTAATAAAATATTTTGGATGGACGTCGTTAAATAATAGTTTAATCCCAAAATAAGCATCAATGTTTAAAATAACAATAAACCCAATTATTGTTGCACCAACTCAATATAATCTGATCACTATAAGGCAAAATGCCATAGAAAAATCAACCTGTAGTGTCCACTTTTGGTGTCCTTAGCACGTGCTTATCTTGCTTTATGATCAACCCAGACTTGCATACAGTGTATGCAGGACCGTCTTATCGTATGTAAACAGTTGCCCAGGCCTCAACAATTTTAAATAAATAATGAAGATAATTTGATTATTCGATTTGAAAAGCAAAATTTAAGGTTTACTCAAATTATAATTCAAATTCTGTATTTGAATATTTATTGAATCCATCTATTTGAATATTTATTGAATCCATCTATTAAATCAGAGTTGGTACGACAGCTAGCGGACACAATCCAGTTCATTGTTTCGCCCAGGGAGGTGGGGGAAATTCTTAAGGTGACCCTGATTGCATGTGTTTATTCTGTCGGGTTATCCGTTGTTTGGCGAACAATTCTAAATTGTCAACAGTACTCAGGTGATTAAATTATCTGGATAAGGTGTATAAACGTTTCGTCGTCCAGTGGCATTCACTTCTAAATAAAAGTGTAGTATCTGTTCTTCTCACGTCAACAAAACATAGCATTAACTCCCTTTTCCAATTTTAAACGTTATCATAGTTGTATTTTAATTTCTTCTTGAATTTCAATTTATTTTTCTTTCATTTGACAAAAAAGACATATTATGGTTGTATTTCAATTGTTTGTGGTTTTCTTTAATTTTTGAAACTTATAAAACAATAATTTGCATACGAAACGCATAATAATTACAGAATACAAAACAAACAACAATTTATTCTAATACAGACTAATTATAATCGATGTTTTAAAAATGACCCAAACGGAATAATGATAATAAGTAGAAATATAAAAATAAGTAGAAGTAATTTAGAGAAATCAAATTAGTTGATTTTTGTTAAAAAGCTGGAATATCAAGTTACATGCGTTTCAGTGACAGAAATGAATGAGATTCATAACAATTTTCCTTTTTGTCAATTGAATTTGAATTCATGAAGAAAACAAGTGAAGTGCAACAATAATATTCAAAATTGAAAAGGGGAGTTAATGCTATGCTTGGTTCACGTGAGAAGAACCGACACTACACTTTGATCGTGGAATTTACTCGCTTCGTCACAAGAGCAATATGTAGCACATGGTCGTTTTATTGTGTGGTTCCAATTACAAGAGATCTGCAAAAATTGCTCCAGCCCCCACAACTTGTGTTGCAAACGCGTCGGGGCAAACCCAACCCATCCCTTTGAGGCCATAAGACGAATTTCAAGCTTCTTGCGCTTAACAATACCGAGCCAGCCAATATTGGCTGGCAAAAAACCAATGCTTCTCCTGCGAACAGATACTATACTTGGATCTTCCCTATTTATTCACTTCCCCGCAAGAGCAAGATGTGACACGATGTCGTTTTAAATATGGGGTTTCGTACATGGGAAGGCTAGAAAAATTGCTCCAGTAGCATAGCATCAGGTTAAGCCAGACCCATCACTTTCAGTGCCCCGGAGCGCACTGTTCCCTGAGGCTGGGGTGGGGTTGGGGGCACAGGACGAATCCTAGACCTTTTGTGCTTAGCAATATTGAACTTCAGTAAGCTATTATTGGCCATTGTATTGCACCGGTGGAAAGCTACCTAGATATGTACTGCGAACAGATACTACACTTTGATCTTGATTTGAAGGCTGCAAGAGGCTGTAACACTGTTTCATCAAATTATGGAAAGTTTGTTATGATCCAAGTGTTCGTTGCATTTATCAAACTTCATTTGGTAAATAATAAGAAGGTTTTTTAATGGTCGATCGTTCGTTCAAGTCGAAATTCGTTATATTGAACAAGGATTAATTGCAACATGGTACATCAAAAGATACAGAAGTATGATTTTTCAAAAATAACATTTAATCCCAAATGATTGATGTTTGTTATTCACGATGTTTATCTCTCCGCAAAAATTACATTTTTTCACATTTTGTTACAACTGGGGGTGGGAAGTTGTGATTTTTAGTGGGCGGTAAGAGTACAATAATTCACGTAACCGCTCTTAAGATTTAAGAACTTGGATTCAAGTTCGCACGTAAAGTATTTCATTAGAGGTAAATATCCCATATTTGCTATTTTAAACAGACAATCTGCACCCAATAATTCAATGGTAAACAGATACCAAAAAGTACTGTCTTCGTAATAAATAGTGTGCGTGAGGAGGTGATTCAGTATTGATAATAACTTTGACTCAACCTCAAAAGTTACGCCAAAATCTCCTCATTGGCTTCATTTGGTATCAAACATGTGACAAAAAAAACACTAGTTGACCTTGGGCTTTGATGTCATTGATATCATAAAGTGGGTTTGGGTCATAATCCAGAATGGAGAAAATACAAAGGTTTCAATATAATTATACAACGAATCCATGAAATATTAACACAATAATGGAGTTAAAAGCCATTAATTAGTTCTATATCAGAGACGTAGAATGTCAAAAATCTCTGGATGCGCCTCAAAAAGAAATTATAACGACAGTTTGGAACAACGGAAGCAAAGTTCTGTCGTACCAAAATGAGTTCATCGCGTGCAATATACTGATAATAATTGGCTTCATTATCGGGTCAACATCCGATCAATACATTGGATAGATTAAACTTTTGGGGCCCCTTCCTATGAACTTTTGGAGCCTTTGTATGTTATGTTCAACAACCACATTTTACATTCATAAGACGAAGAGGCAAGCTTTGCAATAACGCCCTTAGAAGAACTGTCATTTTGAATGGGTCGTTAAATCTTTAAAAGATGACCAAAATTGAATAGAATCCATTTCCAGGTAACTGTATGCACCCTCAAAACTCATACAAAGGTACCAAAAGAATAAATGCACAACGTATTGATGAGATATTTGTATTCAACAAACGTTATTCTCGACCTAAATGTACCGTTATTTACATATATATATAGGAATATTTATTCTATCTAGATTTATTCATACTTTTTGGAGCCTTTGTTCTAGTTTTCGGAGCGAATAAAGTTAGCTGAAAAATCAACCCAACTGCACCCATTTCAAAATGGCTGATTCAAAACGGCACCTTTGAAAAGATTGTCGACCAAGGATTACCTTCACCTCCAATTTACGACGTGAAAAATAATATGAACGATTGATTAGTCTTGAAATTGGATAGAGTGTTTGTTTTTTTAATTTTTTTTTTAAATAAATCCTGAAAGTTTTGAATAAATCAATTTGAACAAAAAGAAATGTTGTCTTAGCTAGAGTTGTCGGCCCTAGACGGGCATAAAGACGGATTGTCGCTTGTTATACTATTAGATGATATCAAGTATGGCATTTAGGTGGATACGATGTAAATTATGATACCGATTCTCCAGAGTTATAAGAAAATAGTTTCCTGTATACTTGCTCATTTTGGTGAACAGTCTGAGTTACTTTATTCTCCCATCCTAAGGACTTTGATATAAAAAATATATAAAATGAAAGGAAGTCCACCTGAAAAATATTGATAAGCTTAGCATTAACCATATTACATTTTGGTGTTTCCAACTTCACAATTTTAACAATGATAAACTATTTCAACATTAAAAATTCATTTTACTCTTTTGTCAATTCTAGCGCTAAAAATTTCTGACAAATATAAATAAAAAAAGTATTGGATATATTATCTTCTTATTTTTGATGTTTTTCTTTTCTTTTTCAAGTATTTATATGTAAAAATATTTTTTCAATTTTCCCCATTCAAAATTTTGAGTCTATCTTTCTACCTATTTATCATTTACTTAGCTAGCTATCTCGCTAAATAGATAGAAAGATAAATGTCTTCGATTAATTTTAATGCTTTACTCTCTTGTCAATTCTAGTTCTAAAAAGAAATGACCTTAACTTTAGTGCAAAATGTCG
Source organism: Thysanoteuthis rhombus (assembly GCA_963457665.1). Lineage (NCBI taxonomy): Eukaryota > Metazoa > Mollusca > Cephalopoda > Oegopsida > Thysanoteuthidae > Thysanoteuthis > Thysanoteuthis major. Next base: position 5,435,538 of record OY735240.1, on the reverse strand, counting down.
GGAATTTCTTGTTTTCGATAATCGTATTCTTTTTCAGGTGTTTAATTGCATGAATAGTTTTTTTTTCCATTTGGACTCCTGGAGCTGAAGATCGTGGATTCACCCCTGATAGAACCTTCGACTTGAACGCTAGATCGACCCCAACGACATTTCTACTAAACATCTCCACTACTTATGTTATAAAAGCTGTTTTGCGTAGCTTTCTTTTCAAGTTGAGAATAAACAACGGTGATCGATTTCCTCAGTAAGAAATCTTTTCTACATTTCTTTGATGTTTATTTGAATATTTGGGGCTATTGTTGACTTTAATCCTTAATCTTTCTTCGCATTCGATTTTGCTCCTTGTGTCTAAGTCCAAAGAGATACGATCTATATACGTATATATGTTTTAATCGATGTTTTACAGTTCGAATATACATAAAATTCATCAATGCCTTACAAAAAACACAATGACATTTCCTTTTAATTTCTATGCGCTTCGTACACCTAGAGTAAATGTTCTGTATTAGCTTCCATAATGCGAAAAGGACAACATTTGGAGCATCTGTTTGTGACTTGTGATAGTGTTTGATGATGTAGTCAGGGTCGTCCTTGAAACAATGCAAGGAATTCCCGGAATAGCCCGAGATTCCAAGATTTTAAGCCCCCTAGAAATATCTAAAAAAAATATTTGTCAAAAGGGAAGATACCGGATGCGGATTTCGACGCAGAATTGTTTTCCAATTAGGAGTTAACTATTTCACACTTTAAAAAAATTCATTTTTTATTTATTTATTTTCAGTTTTAAAAAGTCCTTTATTTTTTTTTGTATCCAAACAAGCAAACTATGGCCATTTGTCGTAAAATTATCTTGAATTTTTAATAGGTGAACTTTATCAATTTTTGATGAGTATTTCTTTCATCTGAACCTTGATTGCTTTTAGTCACAATTATCCAGACCGTTACTCTACGGCCATAATCCTTCTTTTTTCCTCTCTTCAAACTTTCACCAATTGTAGGTTTGCTAATTGACGGCATGGTGACTGACACTATTCTGAGGAATCTCCAACTGTTTTTTTTTTTTTTTTATCTCTGCCAGTGTCCGGAAGCAGTAAGGAGAATTGGAAAATATAATTGATTATAACACATTGACTGCTATAGATAAGTCACGAAAGCTCAGAAGCTTTTACATTCTGATTTAATTTAAGCCTGAATAACCGTACATCTCACAAATGGAAGTTTACAACATTTTCAAATATTTAATTTTCGGTTGTTTTCGGTATATGTATTCACTTGTATCTTTTCGTATATCCAGTGCCGTAGCAAGGATTCTTAGCGCCTCTAGTGCAAAAATAGACCAATATCTTAGGGGGGTGCATAATTATAAATTAATAGACGTTATAGGCCAGGGAACATTTACCCCACACAATCACACGCTCGGGGCGACTGCCCCTTCTCGCTCCTTCTTTTCTCTGTGTCCGTCTGTCTGCTTCCTCAAACAATATCTCCAAAGTTCTCTGGAAAGTTTAGACTTTTAGTGGAAAGGTCATAACAATAAAATGATGAATAGAGAAAGAGAAAGACGGATTCTGTCCCTACATCAACAACGAAAGGTAGAAAGAAAGAGAGAAAAGCAAGAGAGAAAGGAAGAAAGACAGAAAGAGACAGAAAGAGGCGGGGGGGAGACGGAGAGAAAAAGGAGAGGAATAAAGTGAGGAAGACAAAATAGAAAGCTACGGGCATTAGATTGAATTATCTGGTGTCATTAACCGGATTTTGGTATTTGGATTCGTTACCTCTTGCTTCTATATACTTCTTTTCCCTTTTCTTCTCTATTCTTCTCTGCCCTAACCGTCCATAGTGGAAACTTGAATATTTCACACACACACACGTGCGCGCACACGCACTCCCCTCAATGAGTACGGAAAAGGTTTATTGTTTTTTTAAGCTCCGACTCGTGATTGCATTTTACATTAGTGTGTGTATGTCATGTGTAGAAACTGTACTAAAGGAGTCAGGGTGGAGTTTGACCCTGAAGCAGCTAATCTTGTTTTTTTGTTCGTTTTTTTTTTTTTTTTTTTTGTCTACAGATATGAAAATTGGCATCAGTATTCCACTAAACAACCACTAAGATATGTTTTTAGTTTTCAGAAAAAAATTGTTTTTTACCTGGGGAGGGGGGCTTATTCTGGCGGGTTTATCAATACTTTAGATGATTTTCAGTGGAAAACGCCAATGATGTCATAAATGAAATTCATCCTGACCATATTTATTCTTCAATGAAATTTCTTTCTATATGACTTTAGATTTTAACGCCACGGTTGTTCGATTATTGACTGCAATAGCAAGTTTTTATTTATTTTATTTGTGCGTCGTTCAAAGCAATATCAATATAACTTATGTACGTTCCTGTAAGTGTTCCAGTCATATTGCAGGTGTTGAGGCACAAGGAAGCCAACCGCGTTAAGAGCGATCTGCGATAACCATGGTTGCCAATTAAGCTATTTGGGCGCTAGATCTAGCTATTTTGGGTCTCTGTTAACATTTTCAGGTCCACCACCCACCCACCATTATACTGCGAACCGTTCTATAACCAACCGCAGTCCAAGGTGATTGACCTTTTTTTACTACTGTTTTACTTTGATAGGGGAGATAATCTTAAGTTCTTCTAACAGTAGTTATCTAGATTTTACGCATGGAAACTACGTATCAGCCCCAAATTGATCACATTTAGAAACTGCCAAGCAAAACTGTCACCAAAACTGTCAACATGGGTTTCTTTAGTTTTTAAGTCGGTTTTGGATGGCTGGCTGGCTGACAGGCTGGCTGGCAACGTGTCATGCGTGCAGGCCACACCAACGGGGACAGAGGGCTTGAATTTTCAGCCTTTACTCCTTATCGTGTCCAGAACGATTTTTTTTTTATCCCCTCGCATAATAGACTTTTTGTTGGGAGTGGGGTTCAAAATGCAATGTTAGTTTATGCTAAATTAGTCCCTTAGTTTGAGTCCGGCTGCATTCACACTTTTAAAAAAAAATTTTTAATTTTTTAAATTTGGACTTTTCAGTGATCCAACAAATATGGCTGGCTGTCAAATGACAATAGATATCGTGACGTTTTCTATCAAGTGACTAATCAGACCTGTTTGTTCTTCCAGTGGAAAACGAGATGTTGGTTTGAGATCCAGATCTATATGGAAGCATCTAAAAAGTTATCTTTGATAAGAAATAGATTGTGACACCTGATATCTATTTGTATAACAGGTAAGTTTTTTTTTATTGGCCAAATTAGTAATTATGAAGATAAAATGATTGACTATTAATTAAGATAAAGGAGTGTCTGCTATTATTGTATCATCAGTATGACTGGCCGATTTTGGAGTTGCTAGTAGTTTCTGGTAGCATAAAATAATAGAATAACTATTCACTTAATCATCTAAACAGCATCCTGTTATCATCTAGACAGCTATCATCCACACAATCATCGAGAATGGTCAACCAAATTTCGATTGTTTTACATAGCAATATGGGGTGCAACAGTGGTTTTCAAACTTTTTTTAATGATGTACCTGCGTTTGAATATTTTTTCACCCAAATACCCCCAGACCAACGCTAAGCAATTCTGGTTGAAAAACGCGTGTATAAACAGGGACAAGACAGCGCTACGCCTTCAGTGTCAGATTTATTAAATAACAAAAGAACATTTCTATTCTGCATTGAAAAGGTTTAGAATCTTTCCCTAAACTCATGGCAAACTGTTTTTGCTCATCCTGTAATAACATTAGGTCAGCATTGTTGTTCCATTGAACTAAATCTATTTATTTTTTTTTGATAACAATTTAATGAGAAACATCAGTTTGTGCTCCACTGAGGATGTGTGTCAGTCTTGCTGGTAAGGGAGGTAACTGCTGGAGTGATCAAAGTCTTTTTTATTGAACCTAATACTGAATATTTTTAAGGGATTATGCATGGCTGATATTCTTAAAATCATTATTTAAAATAAAAAAAGATTTACGTACACCCTGCAGTACAACAGTAGGAAAGTATCCATAGGGAGACACGTAGCCCATTTGAACTAGAATTAAATGAATCAATAAAAACAAATTATCTCAGAGAAAAACGTATTTTTAGCTGCTATGAACGTTCACGGGTCTATGAATGCTGAACACTTTTTCTGTCCGGCCAAATCTGAAAAAGCTCAAAGTGTTCACAGGAACGTTTCATCCTGACCGAATGCTCCTGAAAAAAAGTCTAATGTCATGTTCAGCTTATTACAAGTAATTGCAACCGTTCAGATAAATTGAATCGTCTGACACTTGTAAATGGTCTGATAGGAAAATATTTCACAGCTATAATCTATTTAAATAATGAACCAATTGTCTGTGATATTCTAAGGGAAGTAACTTTCATATTTTCATGTAAGAATTACTTCCCTTGGATGACTATACCGTCATGTGGTTGTTTGTAAGAGAAAGATAATTATAAATAATAAATAATTCTGTGATGATTTCCCAATTGAATTAGATTCACACACTCTCTTTATATTCCAAGTGTTTACGTAATTGTGAAATTACTTGAATAACGCTTTGATTTTTGACGGTAAAGACAAACTAGTTCGATAAATGTTTTCTTTTCGTTTTCCGGTGATTTCTTTTTTTGTGCTTTCTTCTTCCCTACACGGCTCTGCCTGTGTCAGGATGACATCGTTTGCCTTACTTCGGTAAGAATATAAATAGACTTTAGTACAAAATTTTTAACAAATTGTCAACATTGACATAGACAACGTCAACAGAGATTTCTTCAGTTTTGAAGTCTGGTAGGTTGGCTGGCTTTGTGTCACTCGTCCGGGCCACACCGAGGGAGCTAGAGGACTGAAATTTCATACATTTTCTTCTCATTATGTCTGGGATAAAAAAGTTTTGTTGTGGAAAAAATCCTTCCCCAAATATTTTTTTTTTTTAGCTAGGTGGTTGAATATGTGGATGGAAGAGGGGTGAAATTTAGGTAGTTTATTGTCGAGTTAGGAAAGTTAAGTACTCTTCAATCATTCAAAAAAAAAAAAATAGAATAAAAATGCTCACTTTCCTCAATTCCTTTCTCGTCTGACTATCCAGTTCCGGGAGGGGCCGATCAGTCACGAACATCTTGAGCACTGTAAATAATCTTTATTTCTGACTTGATATTACCTGAGAAAAAAATCACAGGTAAATATTTGGAGTTCTATATGAAAAGAAACTAAACTAAACTGAAGATGTCATTGTTTCAAACTTTGGTCAGGAGATATTTTTGTGAGCGGAATTGATATTTTTGAGTCAAGAAGTCACAAGCTATGAGTGTATGTAAATAACTGAATTTTAGATACCAGTAAAAAATGAATATCCTCTGATAAAGGTCAGCAAATACTAATTATGATGACTGATTTCTGCGATGGTGGTAGCTGTGAAATGAGGACAACTGTCACTAGTTTGATTCCCAAATTTGAGAAACTGCGGAAATTAAAAAGTTTACCGGTCCGGTCAGTAATTCTGATAAACGAAAAAGGTTCCAAGCGTTCATAAGAAAGGGTGAGAAGATAGAGTGGGCGAAGGGAGAGGGATTAAAAAAAATACTTCACGCTATGTCACACTACGTCATATTGTTCTTTTTTTACATCAATTCCTGAGATAAAAAAATTAGAAAATATGAGAGAGAAACGAATAAAGAAAAGAAGAAAGAAAGTATGCAAAAAAGATTTCCTTTTCGATTTTTGATTATGTTTCTCATTCTTCAACAATTTTTTTCATTTCTATTTTTGTGCTTTTCATTTCAGATAATGTTTGAAATCATTGCTCGTGTCTTTTGCATGAAGTCAGTTGTGCAGAGGTCGACACCCAGAGGATTCCAGATATCAATTCCAAACACAACAGAACAATATCAACAAATTGTCTTCCACGAGCGAGAGGTAATTATCAGAGTCGGCCAGGAACAGGGACTCTAATGACGATCCACTCAAGGTTGAATTACCAACGAACGGAAAACAGCTTAGAGACTAGTGTGGCTTTCATTCGGGCTTTTACCATGTGGTCCATGCAAAAAATGAAAAATGGCGATCGGGGAAGTACATTTTCTTGTGAATGGAAAGACCTAGCCGTAGTCATTAACAGGCTCTTTTTATGATTTACCACACAGTGATACTCACTGCTATTGGTATCGTCTAAATTCAGATTTCGATAGGACAAATCTTAAAAGAAATCACTGCTGGTCGATATGTTACAATAATTTGAGATTTTTTTGAATCCCCCAACGTTTCAGTTATTTAATGAAATACGAATCTTTGCAATGATCATACAAATGGTTAACAAGCTTGTGATGTCGATCATTAATACAGTAATGAGATTGCTTGCCCCACAACAGAATCTTCGTGTTACACTATGCTCGGGTATATACACATGACAACTGGAGTGGACACCCAGTGAGGATTGAATTCATGACAGCTGATGGCGGTACTCTTTGCTATTTGCATTAACTTCATCCAGATTTCTGAACAATATGGGGATCACTTTGGATCAATAAACTTTTTGTCTTCTTCGATTTTTTAATATCTAGTTTACAAAATAGAAATTTTCACTTATAAATTGAACTTTCAAGCCATTATATACGAACTTTTAAAAAATAAATGTCAATCCCTGATATTTGAATTTGACCTGGTCCTCTTCAATGGAGGGACAAAAAAAATAATGACATCAGAAATGAGTGGCACCACAAAGGAGTGACATAAATACTGTGTTCCTGGAGTTGCCTCACAGAGGAGTGACATCATAAATACTGTATCATAGGAAAGGCACTTATGAAGTGATTCAGATGATTGACAATTAAAAAGGAAATTATTAAAATTACTTTGGATCAATGTACTCAATCGTTTCCATTCATTGCATTTTAACGGTTTCTTGTAAAATACAAAAAGCAACGGGAATCAATGAAAGGCAAGCAGAATCTAATTAAAAAGATATTCTATGCCGAGTTTTGTGATGGCTAATTGAACAATTTAGGGTTAGGATTGAGGGTTGGGTAGGTCATGGTTATCCATTGATTAGACCGGTTTAGAACTGGTATTAAATGATATGTTTGTTTCATTTCTATCTGCTTTTCCAAAGGCTTAGTTTGGAAAATTAAAAAATTTTCACATATGAATCCAAATTTTGAAATGTTTCACTCGATCTCTTCAAAAGTCCGTTCCCAACGGTTGAATTCGATCATATTCCCGAATATAAAAAAAATCAAAAGCAAAGAGGTTATTAAATAAGAAATGACAATTAATTAATTCCATGGCCTTTTTATAGATTTAATGATGAATAATGAATTCAATAAACTAATTATGAATTTTGTTAATATAATTATAATAAACTAAAATCAGTCTGACAACCAAAGGAGGCTAATTTGCAATTATCGAAAAATAGCTTCCAGAGTGATCTCCCTCGAAAGGTTTTGTCATTTCCCAGGTTCGGAAAATTGGAAGAACATGGAAAACATTTGTTGTTACTACTACTACTACTACTACTACTACTAGTAGTAGTAGTAGTACACCCATGTTGTCAAAAGTTACAGCATATGTGAAATATATGTATGTCTATTGCATTTACAAACGTAGATAATAGATATTTGCATTGCTGTATGCTTTGAGAATAGCATTCAGTTCACCAAGAACGGATTTTCTTTTTTGTTTTTGTTTTTGTTTCCATTGATTTTTATCTCATCATTTAAATTCAGCATTTTTCTTACGTCTGCCAGAACGTAAAATTCTGTTTTCGTCCCTTAGCGTGACAGAAGACACTTGCATACTTATTATATGTGTGGATTATTATTATAATTATGTAGCAATTACGGTGTTACATCAAATATCGAATATATCTTATTCTTTTAGATATGACTCACACTCCTATGAATATTCTTCCACATATTACATTGCTTTAGATTTCCATTCCTGGCTATACCGTAAGAAAAGCGATGGGTATTTTACTGGCAATATAATGAAAAATTGGTAATCTAAAATCATTCATAATTATGTATAATTCAAAGAAATAATCGATAAATTTCAATAAGAAATGAAAAATTATAGATTCTATTGATAAGTCGGTAAAATTTGATACAAAAATTATCTTTATAAATAAGCAAATAACGAGATTATTTGAATTTCATGGAATTTTAAGCCAAAATGGTGGAAATATGAAGAAGATTTCAAAGATAACCATGTTTTAATCTTATTCAGCTATAATATCTGAGGGAAGAACTTTAACTAATCTAATTAACAACCAGTTTAGAAAATATGATTTACTAAAGAGTAGGTAGGAATTGTCATTGAATCACGCATGATCTCCCTTTGACCTTATACCAGAATTTACTGAATATTTGATTTCTTTTTTACAAAATGGAAGGAAGCAAGTACTTCAAGTTATCTCCCTTCAAACTTAATTATTTAATTCATTCAACTTCATCTTAATTTAATTTCCACAAAATAGACGGAATCCTATATTTTGTGTCCTAAGATATTTGCAGGGTCTTTTTAGATATGTCTATTAAAGCTCGCTTAAATAGATTCTGTGGTTAAGGCATGCGTAGGAGAGGAACAGGAATCGAAATTAGGCATGAAAATAAGGGATTATGTTGATGAGGGATTATGTTGATGAGGGATTATGTTGAAGAGGGATTATGTTGATGAGGGATTATTTGGCAAGATTCATATTCAAGCTCCACTGGGATGAAATAAAGAAATACAATTAAAAATAGAAAAGAACAATACAATTTTTTATTTATTTTCATAAGTAATATTTACAGCGAGATATATTCAGCGATTTCCCAAGGACAGAATGTCTTCTGTCGCAAATTAGTTTGTAATGAAGCCTGTAACCAAGATCAAAATGCCGATAACAATTAACCCTTCATCAAACGATGGAGATCTTGAACTTACTCATTGGTTGTAAAGTTCATGTCGAGCAGCAATCATCTGTGTTCAAAGCTACACATAAATCGAATTTAATTTTGTACAACGGTCTGCGTCCGACGAATTGGCGCTACATCATCTTGAAAATATAGTTTGGCAATAGATTTGTTTTAATCAAATTAATATGAGTCTGATTCCCGAAATGTCTGTTTTGTTCTAGAGAAAAGCAGCAGTTTGAAGGAATACAATGTCTGTGTATATAAATAAAATGAATATAATGTCTGTGTATATATAGTTTGAAATATTTATGGCATATATAAACCTTGGTTAGGACCAAGAAAGTAGAAAAATCTATGGCTTATACGTTACCCATGCATTTTTCTACTCTCTCTTTCGGCCATTGTCAAATTTCTCTTCAGACATAAAAAGTACGTAGCATATTCATTCATTCTATCTCTGTCTCTCTCGCTCGATATATATATATATATATATATATATATATATATATATATATATATATATATATATACGTAAATATGTTACAGCAAGATTGTGAATCTAGTGATTTAGTGAAATCCCTGACCATTTTGGTAATTTCACGAAATCCCTGGTTCCACAAAAAATGAAGTAATGGTTTACAAGTATAGTGATAAATATAGTACTACTTATATATATATATATATATATATATATATATATATATATATATATATATATATATATATATATATATGTATGTATGTATATATATATATATATATACAATCACACGCATATGTACAAACAAATACATATGCATATATATCAATACTTGTAATTCCCCGTGCAAAAATTTACGAATTTATTTGAGTTTCTAAGAGATGTGTTTTATGAAATAATCCATCGAACTCTTTCCAGTGAAAGGATACACTTTTTTAAATGGCGCGTAGGATATATTTCCATCAGCAAAGTTGTTAAACGGAAGATAAAATTGCTACGGGCAAGGAAACAAGCAGAAACAATTACAATGTTCATTTTATAAGTAGATATAGATACAAATTTATGGGAAAATTCTAAAATAAAGTAAAAGCTCTCGTTTGACAAAAGATGAGGTAACGTGGTGGTGAAGCTGACAGTTGATTTAGATTATATTTCGAAGAATATTTACATCATACTCAGAAACATTTGTAATTTAACCTGCCATAATTCTTGTTTGTGAATTCAATGTTCTCCAACTTTCGTGTCATACACATACGCACACACACACACACACACATACACACACACGTGCATACACACACGCGCGTGTGCACACACACATACACACATACACATCGTATTTCCCACCATGTAACAGGCACAATGTATGAAAGACTGATAACCAGAGGCCAGACGCACATTGTCTGTTTCCAGTTCATTCCTATATATTCTTCATCAAATTTTAGATGCGTCTCATACGCTGGTACATGTTATATGACGGGGAAAGTGATACATACATACATATATATATATATATATATATATATATATATATATATATATATATATATATATATATATATCAACGGCGTTATTACGAAACAACGTTGAAGGAAACAACAGTAATTAGAAAATTAATATATATATATATATATATATATATATATCGGTAGATAGATAGATAGATAGCAATAATGGGCTATCTCCTTGATTACAGGGCTGCACTTAAGGAAGTACAAACAGTGCTCCCACACAGGACCCAAAAGATTTCAGCCTCCAACGCCCAATATGTATTGTTTGAGGATTTATATTACGTAGAGCTAGATTATTGATCCATAAGAAAAATATATCAGATTTAACATTGTGATTTTATGAATATTCCATTCTTGTTTTGATTTGTTTGAAAATATTGCCTTGTTAGAAAAATAAAAGGGGCCCCAAGAAACGTTATACATTGGGCCCCATAAATGCCAAATTCAACCTGCCTGACGATGCACTGTTTTCACCAGGGCCAGAGAGCTAAAAGCAGATATGCACTGATTGCCCCGATATCTACGAAAAAACACAATACAAAGAAAAGCCTGTTGGTGACCCTAGCCACATCCCTCCACTCAGATAACTGTCTCTTCTCCTCTCCTTCATCTGTCATCTTTTCTTGGTAGCGCTTGGTGAACGTCCTGATGGTGGCTACGTCAGACTCGAAGCGTCGCAGGTCGACAAACCGAGGTGTCATCGATTCAGGCTGGTCTTCATCACAGAGACTGGCCTCTTCCGGTTCAGTGTTCTGTTGTTTCTTGTCTGGAAGCGGTAGGGTGTAGTAATTGTTGGCCAGCGGTGGAATTCCGATCTCGCCTGTTAATAAGTGTCGTGATTGCATTTTCCTTACGATTGATGACATACATAACAGACGGGCGAAAAACTCCATTATCTGGAATACAAAAAAAAGTATATTAACTGTTGTTATCATTATTTATCCTTGCCTCCCTTTTCATCCTTCCTTGCAACGTAATGATCAAGGGTAATGATAGTAAAGTGGGCTTATGCTTGAAAGGGAGCAAGAGGAATTCCCTCCAATTCCACCCTTCACTCTCACTCCTAAAAATTGCGCTGACTTTTGCTTATAGAACGAGACATTCTCACAATGCACTTGAAACGATATTTTGCACTGGAGTAAAACGTGACGTGAAAGTAATAATGAGAATACTCTCTTCTTCGTTCTATCCTGCAGATACCTGATACTATTGATTTTTTGTCTAAAGAGATCACCATATCCACTATACTTGGCCTGTGGATTAATTGGTTCCTATCAGGAACCGTCTTTTTGACTGGTGACTCTCCAAGTCTGCATTGCTATCTCACCTGTAGCTGGCAGGGGCTCAAGGGGAGGACTGATTCCTTCCCCAAGGGATTTCGTTCGAAATGAACGTAAATAGCCTCGTCCAGAATTTGAACAAGGCTTAGCAATTCCATTGACCACACTGTTAAGCGTTTTGCCATTCACATAGAGTGGTAAAGTGTGATGTCATCAATCGATTTCCGTTTCCAAGCACAAATTTTTATTACTGATTTTTGAAAATCTTGCTTCTTTCTTTTTTCATTGTTTTTTTTTTTTTTTTTGTTATTTCGACTGCAATTTCACACATTTTGTCGGTATAAAACGGCTAGTTTATACAGAAGAAGAAAGTTTTAATCATTTTATGGATTTCTTCCCTCGGAACTTATGGCGAGAAGCTGGTGTAGCATATGTTATAAAGGGGTCCTAAATTTAAAAAATACTCTCAAACCAGAACAAGCTAGATTATACCTATGCAAAATCAGCAGAGGAAAAACTGTGCTTGGAACCGAAAAACGGCCGATGACGTCACAAACTGAAAGGACTTCAAGATAGCAACAATCTTACTTACGCTTCTTAAAGCTTTTGGGACTTCTCTGATATTGTCAGCACTGGCCATATTGACGATTATTGAATTGAAAAATGTTGACAAAGCGATGAGGCCGAGATTGAAACACAGATAGAACACTAGAAAGAAAAACAGAATTGATTTTAGAAACAAAGATTTAAATGAATATTGAATGTCTCCATGTCTATGAATTACCGACAGTCACTCCGTATCTTCCTACCTGAATCTTTTCATTTCTATCAATCTTAATAATATATATATAGTCATGAATAATTATATAGTCTTATGTAAATGCGAAGTCGTAGATATATATATGAATACATATCATCTTTGATATATATTTATATATATATATAGATAGATAGATAGATGATAGTAGCAATTAAGCAAAGATACAAATTGTCTTTATAGCATTCTATATATATATATATATATATATATATATATATATATATATATATATATATATATATACTTACATATTTGTTTATATATATAATCTTAGCTATGTTCATACATCGTTGTAGGTATAAACGTAGATGTAGCTATATGTATAGAGAGAGAGGCAGATGAATAGGTTTTTGCACTTTTGTTGTTGCTGATCAGTTGTTTTTCTTTTCTTGTTCTGTTTCTGTGTATGTGTGTTGGGGCCAGAGTCAGTGTTTTGGCTGTCCACTTGGAAATTAATCTATCTATACTCGATTCAAAAATATAGAGCACTATTACCATAGATAGAGCAACATTTAAAAACAGGTAAGATTATTATTGTCAGATAGTTTTTATACTTACCAAAATATGGAATGGTCTCGGATATTGGTAAAATATACTGCATGCTTACTAAAAGGATGAAGAAGGCCACAAATAAGGCGATGCCTGGAAGGAAATAAGGTAAGAAAATCGTTAAGAATATATCCATGAAATTTTTCAATCTTGATTTCTCTGATTGATTTCTGCGTGGACTTTGGGGACAAACGAGAAAAAAACCTTCAGTTTTTATCGGAACAACGATCGATCTTCAATCATTGATAGTCAGGAATAATCAAAACCAATCATCATCATCATCCACTGCTATAAAAAGACCTTTCTCATCTCCTACCATGACGACTACGGTCGGGCTGACCTATGCCATATTTTACCAGTGAATCTGTCAATCTCATTACTACTGTGGTTACTGTTCCGTGGGCATCTTTTTCTCCAAATGCTGTCATCCCTTCTTGCTAAGTCTTCTGCCCATCGCCATTTTTCTTTTCTTATCTGTTTATCAGTTGCTCATGAAATGCCGGTTTTTACCTCGTAGAGAATATTGCTAAAGTACTCCTTGAAATTGGCGCTTGGTCCTGATTTTGCTTTCTGTACTCTGTAATATTTAGTTCCAACATTTCAGCGCTGCTATTTACTGGGAGAATCTTGACTGTTCTATTATTGGCCAACATAATCTTGGGTTGATTTCTACTCATTGGTCCTGAAGTGTTAATGATGGCTAGATAAGTTCAGAATATTTGGGTACCATGACATATGGGTGCAAAAACACTAGCAAACCTTGGGAAAGGCCTATGTCCAACGGCATACTTTAAAAAACAGATTGATGATAGTGATAGTAAAAACAATGTAAGCAAGGAAACGGCATTGTCATGGGATTGCCATTGTCTCCAAGTGTGACAAATATATACATGGAATACTTTGATGAAATGTACGAAGGACATCGTTTCTTACCAAATGTACTCACCTAGAGTTATCTTCTCTGGTCTGTGGTACGGCAAAAGATAAAGAGCAAGTGTGAAGAGGGAAAGCAGAAATGTTGGAATAAGCAAAGTATAGATGTAATAAGTGGCATGACGTTGGAAGGTAAATCTAAACACCAAAGTGATGTAGGGTTCGGGGCAGCAGGGATAATGCGAGACGATCTGTTCTGCATCAGTTTTTCTCAGCCACCAACGGACATTGGAAGAATAACCAGATGAAGATACACCGCCTAACTTCAAGTTTATTTTGTTGCCGTGGTAGATGGTTGAACCAAAAGTCATCTCACACGTATGAGTGTCGAACGGAAAGTGGGCAACATTTAATTTGCACGGAGATTTGTGTTTAGCCTGCAAAAGAATCAAATAAAACTTGTCTTTAATTTCTATGCGTGAAATGTCATTAGTACATAAACAAACAGCATTGAAGCAAGATCATTACCAACCCAAAAGGTAGACCATTACACATGTAAAAGCCCTATTCTGCCATTAACTCTTCTATTATGACCGCTGTAGTAGAGATCAATAGAAATACATTTATATTATAGAATATATCTCTAGGAAATCATCAGCAACGTATTTACATAGTATATATATATATATAATAGCCCTATTATGTCACTAACGTTTGCATTACATCTTGACCACTGACAATGCTCTTCTTGCTAATTTTCAATGCATTTCTGTAGTAAAATCAGTAGAAATGCACGTACATTTTTCATACAAAAGCCTTATTTTATTAGTAGCCCTTATGAAAACAATGTACTCTCTTACCGTACGTGTCCATGTCACTGTACCATCATACATAACCCTGGCATGAGCTTTGTTGTACTGGCTCTCTGGCTCTTCGGCGCTGTTTATAAAAAGATAACAATAAAAAAAAGAGACGAATATTATTTTTTCAGGTGAATCCGATTCCTAAACAGAACATTTTCTAAATTACTTAGGTGTCCCATTTTCATAACTATTAATTGATTTAGAGTCAAAGAAAGTGGACTCTGAGAAAGCAACAGTTTTAAACAAATGTAATGAAAATGTAATTGTTTGTTTATACATTATTACATAGAATTGTTGAACGCACCAAAGAATTCTACCGAGAAATCTACAATTCTAGACATCGACAACAAAACAACGAACAGGATACGCCAGACGCAGATAACCAGTTCGAGGACTTCCAAGAAGTTACACCATGGGAGGTAAAGAAAGCCCCCAAACGAACAAAAAAAAGGGGGGAAGCCCCTGGACCAGATAACATCACCATCGATCTACTAAAAAAAAACTGGTAAGATCGTCAATGGAAAAAAAAAAAAGCTATTCTTTTCAACTTATGTCTAAAACAGAGTAAAGCCCCAAAAGACTGGAATACAGCAATCATAATGCTTTTACATGAGAAAGGAGACCTGAAACACCTCACCAACTACAGGCCTATAAGCCTACACAACTGCATCAACAAACTTTTCACAAAAATCATTACCAACTGGATCACTAAAACACTAGATGAAAACCAACTACGGGAACAGGCTGGATTTAGAAGGAGTTACTCGACCATGGACCATCTCCATTCAATAAATCAGCTGAAAGAGAAAGCAACAGAATACAAAATGCTATTCGCTGTAGCATTTATAGACTTCGAGAGGGCATTCGATTCGGTAGAAATTTTCATGGTCGTGAAGGTATAGACCCTGTATACGTTAAAGTACTCCAACATATATACAATCTCAGCAACTCCTTTATCAGGCTACATGAAGACTCTTAACTTTCCAACTCCAAAAAGGAGTAAGACAAGGTGATACCAGCTCACCCAAACTCTTCCTTGCCTGCCTCAAGATGATCTTCCGAAACCTATACTGGAAGAATAGACAGCGAATATCTGTGCAACCTCAGATTTGCAGACGACATCGTCTTTTTTTGCAGAGAACTGACACGACCTCCAATTAATGCTAGATGAACTAAACGAAGAAAGCAAGAAAGTTAGCCTACACATTAACTTCAGTAAAACTGATGGACATCACGACTCCAAACATGGATCCCCAAAGATCACATGCGGTCATGGCAGAATACAAGACGGAGATATGAACTAGACAAATTCAGAAAATAGTGGCTCCACGACGCCCATGATAGAGAAATATGGCGAATCCTAAGGAAGGTCTATGTCCAACGACGGATGATGATGATGACCTTGTGTAATGTATCAATGCCATATTCTTTACGCTCAGTAGTACTGGAAGTGATAAGTTGTCCAAATAATATCAGACGAGCTATTTTTCCATCCCAAAGATAAAAAAAAGATTCTTCGTTTCAGGCAATATATGTTGAACCTCTTTGATTCGACAAACTTGTGATCTGCCCATTACCGAACATTAGAAAATGCTAGACCCGTTTTTACAACAAAGAAATTAGAAATTTGCCAATTTTGATTCTTGAAATCATATACAATTGAATAATCTTCACACCAAGTATTTATACAATTTCCTTCGTCTAATCCTGTCAGTTACTCCACCTTTTCAAGCATTCATAATGTTTTATGCCTACACTTTTCAGCATCTCTTTGTTTCTTGGATACTATGCTGAAGAGCTAAAATCTAGCTGAATATATGAACTTAACAGGACAGTCTGACCAAAACACCCAGCTGCAGTGTAAACGAAATTGCTTGACTTTTCCAAGGCTGATCATGGGGATTACAGCTCTGTATTATCCTACATCAACTATTGTAGCAGTCTAGTGATTACATATTTGTGTGAAGGGAAAAGAGGATCTATGCCTTTCCCGTAATAGAGATTCGTAAGCATTTACATAGTGCTCAAATTACAAACATCCGGTAAGAGAAGGCTACTCGTAATCGGAAATTGGGATGCAATTTTCAACAATGTCTAATAATATTGATAGATGGTAGTAGCTGCGATTAATACATCGGTTACCGGTGTGGACAATGGATTTGGAGAGGCTAGTTCAAACTCAAGCCGTGTTTTTTTTCACTTCAGTTCACACTAATACTCTTGAGAAAGGTATGAATCGACCTGTCCCCAACTATGGTTAAAATAGCTTAGCTAATTTGGCTCCAGCTTTTGGAGGCAACCAGGCTGAGCGAGGGTCCCAGATGGAAACCCCTTGCTAAACAGCGGACCGAATTCCCAGTTTTCTATTGTTATTAGACATTAAACTGATTTTCTAATTCAATAATTTTTCTTTACCCATGAGTCATGAAAGCTTTAATTTACGAGATTTCATGGAACAGCTGAGCATAGAACACCAAAAAGTTGAAGTATATTCCCAACATTGAAATAATAATAATAATAATAATAATAATAATAATAATAATAATAATAATAATAATAATAATAATAATAATAATGATGATGATGATGATGATGATGATGATCATGATACTCACACATTGAAGTGGGCAATATCCGGCGTCCATATTAAGTCCTCTTTAATGTAAGTTTGGTCAATCCCCGAATGATCTCGTGGGTTCCAGGTCAAATACTGATCAATCCATTCCTTTAATCAAATAGAAAAACATGGATTCATATCTGAAATGAATGAGCATTGAAATCATTTGTTTACTTATTATTCTGGCAGTTATTCATTCGATATTGTTTTTTGAAGTCATTTTTATCAACTATTTTTCACTGCACTCTCTGACATCTCCTCAATACAACAATAGCAAACACCAATTTATCTTTATTCAAAATTAGAAAAACGCACAACAGCTACAGTTTTCTCTGCGTTCTTTATAATGATGAAATTTTGGACAATATTTAAATCTCTCAGATCCAGAAACATGTTTCCTTGTACGTTAACAAGAAAGGTTAACTAAAAAAAAAGCCTTGTCCGTCGTTTCAAATCAATGGTGATATAATCAAAGGATATGTCAATGTTACTTGTGGTTCAATGAGTACGTTATGGAATTGACATGGTTCTCTGGAATAAATAAAGAAAAAGCCGTTGCAGAGAAAGGCAAAAACGTTCAGTGATGACTTACCACAGAATCCCATCCAAGAATCGAAATGGCTTGATTTTTCTCGTCAACATCCATCGACAATACTTGCATTCGGAAGTTTGCAACAAGTGCTTGCGAAGCATTGATCAGGGGCCGAGCGGTCCGAAGGTAATTGCCTAACAGCGCTGATATCAAATATTGTTCAGCTGAAAAATTGATTAACTCAATTTTGAGAATTGAAAACATACAGCGAAAGATGTTAATTAAACGTGAGATTCATTCAATAAAAATAAATAGCATGAAATCGGAATAAAGATATGCTTCATCTTGGAATAACGTGAGATAATGATCGCCATTATTAAACGTTTATACATCTGAAACTCTTCAGTGTCACATGATAGGAATTTTAATGCACTTACACAAAGTGCAATATATATATATATATATAATGAAGTAACAAATTGAACTGAAGTTATATGTGTGTGTATGTGTGTTTGTATGTGTGTGTGTGTGTGTGTGTGTGTGTGTGTGTGTGTGTGACGCTTTTCAATGAGCACACATACAATACTCTGATCCTAGCCAGACTTACAAGGGACAAGAATTTGATCTTAAGCGACGCGTTAAAATACCACATTTAACAAAAAATGAGCTCAATAGTCTGACAAACTGATAATGAGCCAACCTTTCATACACATTGTACACCAAGGAGGGTCATAGAATGAATTGATCGGAAAGTTGCTACAATGAAGAAGCAGAAAAATTCATGTAATATTTTCAAGCCAAGTCCAATGAAAATGAAATATGGGAACAAATAGAATGAATCTTACCATAATTTGATGTTGAAGAGATTGATATTAATGTCAGTGAGACCAAAAGAAGTTGGAACCAGGTTGATCGCATTGTACCTCACTTTGCTGATCGGATTCTTCCAAACTGAAAAAAGGAATAAAATGTTTTTTTCTTTTATTCTCTACTTGATTATTTCGATGAATTGAATTGCGAACAACTATGTTATAATCGAAGTCGTCTTGACTTCAAGATTTTTTGCTTGAAATTCTCGTTTAGGCCTATACTCCCTGTATAAGTCGACCCACAAGCTCAACCCCATAAAACTACGCAGATGGCGCGAATTTTGTTGGTGTCTGTCTGACCGCCTGGGTTTAGCAGTGTTCTAACGAAATGTTGTGGGAACAACAAAATAACAAAACTAAGACAAATGCTAAAAATAGAAGAAAACAAATTTGAAAAAAAAACAAAACTTTCTGACTAGAAAATGGTCGAAATAAAAAAGGCCAAAGTTATAACAGAAAAAACAAGGGATTGTTGAATATTGAGAATTGAAAACATTTAGAGAAAGATTCATTCGATGAAAATAATTAGCATGAAATCGGAATAAAGATATTTTTCATCTTGAGATGATAATTGCTATTATTAAACGATTATACATCTGAAACACTTCAGTGTCATATGACAGGAATTTCAATCTCGTTGAACCGGAAGAGTTTCAGATGTATAATCATATAATGGAAATCAGCATCTCATGATTGGGGTGTGTCTGGGGTGGGGGCTTGGAGAATCAAAAAATTAACGATCTTTCTTACTCTCTGTGCGCCGTATCCCTTCAGTGCGTGGGTAATCATGGCTCTCCACAGTTTCCTTTTTTTATTGCTTTCAGCAACTCTTGCTCCCTTTTTTCTTCTGACATTCTTTCTGCGATATGCTTGCTCAAACCCTTACAGTATGTTGCCCACTGCCTGCCTTTGGTTCAGATACCTCCCTTCCTCATTATGTGTCCCAAATCATCGTTAGTGGTTATTTAATTGGTGATTTAACAGTTCTGTCGAAAAGGGGATTGATGGCTATTTCACGACGGATGCTGTCTGGGTTCTGCAATTGTTCTGCATAAATTAGCCTGTGATTAAAGGTTGGTCTGTTGTGGGACAAATGGATCATTTATGCCATGGGATTTGGTGTCAGCTAGATTTAACATAAGGTCTAGCAGAGGAAAAGAAAGATAGAGAGAGACGGGGGAATGGGACATTTCAAGAATTATCAGGATATGATGAAAAAAGTATCTTATAGTAAAACCATTTCATTTTTACCGTAAAACTATATCAGAACGTATTTTGGTAGTAGAATTTGATACAGTATATTTTTTTCATAATGAAGTATTTTCCAAAAACATGTTTGTAGTAGAATCATTTCATGATGCATTTCTATAGTAAAATCATATTGATAGGTATGTGCATGGAGTTGGATTGTTTTTTTTTGTGTGTTTATTCTCGTAAGAGAGCGAATATGACATAAGATTAGGTTTAATGTTGATTTCATAATGCGTACAGATAGAAAGACATATAGGTATTAGCAGAGTGAGATAAATCGATATGAATAGACTCAAATAGATTGATAGATAGATAGATAGATAGAGAGAGAGAGAGAGAGAGAGAGAGAGAGTGAGAGAGATGAATAGAAATAGATATGAAGAGATTGATAGAACGAACCTCTCATTGACAATCCTTGACTCAAACATATAGGTACATAAAAATCTATTCAGTTTGGAGATTCTGATTCTGACATGAAGAAACATACATACGGAAAAGGTTATGTAAATTGGATAATTGAATTATGTTAAGGGATAAAAATGTTGGTTTTATAATCCTTTCGTTTGTCTTCCCACCCTCTCATCCTGTCCCCCATGGCGCCCTATTCAGTTACATTACCCCCGAACCCATTCATCTGCAACTTATTATTTCACATTAAGTCGATAAAGGCCAAACGTGGCAAGAATATATTATTGTCTCTTTTGGGAACATTCCTGACTCAAATTCGCCAACCGACATATTTTTCAATGTCGTTTTCGTACAACCAAAGCTGACAGTACTTTTCAACCCTACCCCTACCTGCCACTACCTGTCACCCCTGCCAAACTTGAAATATTCTCTGCAAAAAATATCCCGGTCACATGTTAATGAAATATTCCGATGTAAAGATTATCACTGCCACTTTCCTTCATCCGTTAATGAAATGCATGACAGGTATTTATTTATGTTCAAGAACTAAGAGTGTTTGGAAATGGCAGGAAATGGTAGGGAGTTAAACGGATAAAATGTACCGCTCAACTGAAGCAAAATGATGTTGCCTTTACCCCTTTCCAGACTTAATCTTCTTATATGATACACCACGTGTATGTCTATATTTTGTCAACAATATTTGTCAAGGGGGGTAAATGTTAAATGTTGATTACAGAGTAATCTCCTTTACTTAATCATTCTGGTTGATCATAAACCTGAAAATAAAGGAAACATAATGTTTTGAATATTCTTTGAGTAGAATGCAATTCAAAATTATTCGAATACAAGCGTCAGTTGTTGACGGAATGGGTAAACTGGTTCATTTTTTTAATTGAAAAGAAATGTGATTTCAATCATGAATCAATACATATTGCATGCAATCACAACAAAAAAAGATGTTAAATCAATATCAGTTGTAAAAGTATTCGAAATTTCTTTGGCAATGTGGATTATTAATGATTTTTTTACTAATATATCTTTCATCTCATTTCCATTGCTTTTACACCTGGTGGTATTTGTATCAAGTTATATGAATTTATTAGATTTGGGCAGAGTCCGTTTTAGAGGTGCATTTTCGGAAGGGGTCTGAAGTTTTGGTGTGTAGAGAAACCTGCCATAATCGTCTCGTAAAATGATTGTCCATCCGTTATACGGAACTACGGCTTCGAATTATTTGGGTTACTTCTTTTCAAGTTACCAATTCAGTTATTTTGTATTTAGATTTAGATAAAGATCCGTAATCTATAATATTTTTTTGTTTATCATATTTTTCGAGAACCACCCCCACCCCACAAAAAAAGTTCCCATTCCCTCTGAGGGAGAAACCTGCTCTTATTTGATGATTTTACCGTCATAAAACAAAAGTTCGCCTATTTTCAAGAAAAATCCGATTGTATTACACTTCAGTTCAGCGTCTGTTCCCTGGGGCTAATATCGACCCCGTTGACTATTACTGGGTTAAACAATCTGAATAAAGAAACATTTTCAAAAAACCCTGTGTGTTTCTGTGTTTTTTGTTGTTTTTTTTAATTCATTTTATGGATTGTTTTCACCGAAAAAGCAATTTTGTATTTAGCCAATGAAAAGGAAAAAAACAGTTGTTTCTCTTCTGATTAAGGAAAAGTGGATCTCTGGTTTCAGACGCCAAACTGCCTGTTGGCCATTTGTGACATTTCAGGGGAGACACTGGGATGGGTGCACTGGATGGAGGTTGGAGAGAATCTAATTGAAGGTCTGGGATTAATTTTAGACGCAGTAGAAGAGGGGCAAGGTCTCGTAAGGAAGTGAGGATTAGTTGCTACACTGGATTTTAGGGGAGTCTGTAAAGTTTTCTTTCTTCATAGATGGGTCACGAAGAGGGATGGCTAAAATAGGAAAAACTCAAAAACAATGAAAAGAAAAAAAGATGGTAGATGAGTCCACTTGTCCGAATAGTCGATATACATTAACCCATTGACTGCAAATGACATTGCAGCTCTAAGGCTAACACAATAAAATGTCCGTTTTGTTGCAAACAATGGCAACTAAATTATATCTACATGTCAGGGCTTTTATCTTGCAATGGTCAACTTACAATGAATAACTTACCATGGATTATCTCGCAATGAACAAGGCCTCTTATCTAGCAATGGATGACTATTATTCTCCGTCAGTTGTTGTGGATAAGTTTCTTTTCTTATTGTTGCTTTGTATTACAACTTTCAAGATCGAATATCCTACGGCTGATGATTAAAGCGTCATGCATGAAAGACATGATCCTGGAATATGCGATTCAAGTTCAAAATCATTCAGAAATTCCTTCATCGTCACCAATTCTTTCTTCAACCCAACACAACTTACTTTTACCCCCGCTGTGTATTCGACCGTGAAAGTTGTGATAAAAAATAAAGAATAAGATGAAATATGACTAATCAAAAAATTATAGCGAAAATACTTCATCCCAGCAATCGAATAATTGAAGACTATGACAAGTAAGTAAAAATATTGTAATAATTGTTCGTGCCCGTCTAGCCGTTTAACTTCTGAGAATTAAATCATGAAAGACGATCCCCCAGGATATGGGGTGAAGTTCGAAGTCTCATCGGAAGTTCGAATACTATTCGAATTTCTTAGATGAAAGATTGTCATTTCTAATTAATTTTCAACTAAATTTCTTTCGTCTTATTTCTACAGATTTTTATCACGACTCCTAGAACGTCATTCAACGATCATTACCAGTAGATAGATAGATATGGAATAAATAGATATTAGATTGGTGCAAAAATAATTACATTTTTGTTATTTTTTAACTTTGATGCCTATTTTCGGAATAACTAATCATATAACTATACCATGTAGTATGCCATTTTAGAGCGTGAATATCGCCTTATTCGAAATGAACGTTTTCTTCACACTATTTATTCTGGTTTATTTCTTGTGACAAACCCTGATGCTGTCAAATCAAAGATGAACAAAGAGCAAATTCGAACAATTTTTTCGTATGAGTCCAAAATAGAACGTAAATTAGCGGAAACTGCTCGCAATATCAACCATGTAACGAACAAAACGTCAATGTACGTACAGCTCAACATTACTTTTACCAATTCGAAACAGAGGTGCATGGAAGTCTTGTGATTAACAACGTCAGTATTGAGGCGGGCAAAACATTTCGAAATGTTATCGAAGAGTAAGACGTCGATCATTCAACTGCTGTTCGACATTTGCATCAAATGGGGAAAGTAAAAAAGCTCAAAAGGTCACACGAATTACCCAGAATGAAAAGTAGAAAAAAAGCTAGCATGTCGCGCGAAAGACCTTACAGAAAAAGAAATAGCTAAACTGCGAAACACTACCTCGGCCAAATTACTCACCTGACCTCGCTCTGACAGACGACCTCTTTTTCAAGAAGTTCGAACACTCTCTACAATGAAAGGTCTTCAAGAAACAGGTATCAGCTCAGAACTCCGAAAATTCTTTGGTTCCAAGGCCCCAGAATTCTATGCTTCTGGGATAAATCGACTAGTTGGCAAAAATGTATTGATTCTGAAGGCTCTGATTTCAATTAATAACTTATTTTATTATATTATTTTATTATGTGCTTTAAAGTTGATGGTGAAAAACTGTGCAATTATTTTTGCACCTACTTAATGTCCCTACCGTAAAGCAATTCATTCTGAAGATTCTGGAAATATCTTACTCCTTTCTTTCGCACTTAAAACTTGGATAGAATTGAATGGGTGTGGTCGTTGAGGTGCAGGTGGATTCATGGTGTGAAGAAGGGAATCGACGAATTGAGTTCGAACTCCACTGGGAACTGTTTGCGTTCACTTTGCACTAATCTCCTTGGGAAAGTCATGAATCAACTTCTCCCCTGGCTCTAGGTTCAGTGCTGCCAGTTTAGATGCTTTTACCCCTGAATTCGAAAAATTTAAAGACAAAACATTGGAATCGACAAAACTTGGCTCCCAAATTCGAAAAGAATAATCTATATTGGCAATCCTTTGTCCCTGTAAGTCAGTGTATCTTATGCGTCTGGCTTG
>OY735240.1:5396012-5406012 GCA_963457665.1 Thysanoteuthis rhombus | reverse complement strand
GTTTTCCCTAACAACAACAACAACAACAACAACAATCCTCACCTAATTTTCGGGCGTAGACTCCAGACTGTTTTTTTATATCCGTCTTGTTAAACCATAATAAACCAATATCTGAAATTAACATTTCCTTAACGTGATTTGAAATCATGACCAAGTGATCGACGGGCAGCTTTCTCTCCGACTGAACCAAACTGACAAGTCTGAGTTTTCTACGAAAATTCATGATACAAATACGCAGTCTAAAGAATAAATACATTTATACTAAAAAGTATACACTTGTTATATAAACTGTAGAAAATACTCATGAAATGACGATGTTATTGAAATATGGATTGACACTAAGGTACCAAAAGCCAATGCAATTGGTCAAGTTTGATATTTTCTTTCGGTCCATAGCACTAGTAAAGATAGAAAGATAAGATATTGAGAGGGGACAAAGAAAGAGGGATATGTTTTCTTTTTTATGTCACATCACATCATATCATTCCCTTTTTTTTAGATCCAACCTAGATATCAAAAAAGAAAGTACAAGAAAGAAAGGAAGAAAGGGCGGGAGGAAGGAAGGAAGGAAGAGGAGAGAGGGGTGATGAAAGTAAACAATGAGTATTTATATACACTCCTTGTATATATTCATAACTAGAGAATTTTGGACTATATTTTCGATTTTTCTTCTATAAAATCATTTTTGTTTCGGACGTTTCAACGGAGAATAACTTGAAAACTCAATTGGAGATATGAATATTCAACGGAGCACTTCTTGAACCAAACATTCTCGAGATAATAAAAAATGAGAAAGTATATATATATATATATATATATTTTTTTTTTTTTTTCTTTCCTGTACTTCCTCATTTTTTATCATCTCGAGAATCGATTTGACAAAAACAGTCACTGTTCAAAAAGTGTGACCTTATATATATATATGTATATATATATATATATATATATATATATATATATATATATATATATATATATATATATATATATATATGGTTTTTTTTTGGTCCGGAAAAAATGAATTATAAATTGCATTATATTATGCAGAATCTTATTTGAAATGATCTCCCGTCGTTGTTCGGTAAATATATAATTCAATTTAGACAACGTAAATAGAATAAACAAAATAAGCCTGCTACAAGAATCAAACTTGCCACAGATAACCGCTTGAACGTAGCGATGCTCTTACCATTGTGCTAAACAGCCCAACGATCATGCAAAAGCTAAATAACTGCTTTCATCCCAAATTCTCATCTCGTTTATTCTCGTCTCTTATTGCGAGAGTACGTATTTCAGAAATTGATATGTTTGGTCCAACAGAACAATCTGTCTTCTGCGTTACCGGCAATGGAAAGTGCATCGCTACGTTCAAACGACTACCCTTTGGGTGGCAGGTTCGATTTCTGCCACAGTCCAATTTGTTTTTAATTGTTTATTCTATTTACGTTGTCTAAATTGAATGATATATTAACTTGGTAACGACGGGAGATCATTTTAAATCAATTTCTATGTGATATAACGCAATCTATAATTCATATGTATAGATGGAGTGAAAGAAACGATAGAAATAAACAGATAAAGGGAGGAAGCAGATGTTACTGTGTTAATAACTAATGTTTACTCTCCATATATAAATTCATAACTTTTTCATTTGCCAATGCCTTTTTGACCATATTTTCGTTTTATTTTTATGCGATAATTATTTTTGTTTTGGACGTTGTAACGGGGATTAACTTTAAAACTCAATCGGAAGCAAATGATCTTATCAAAGACACAAATGTAGACAAATGGTGCCAAGAATGAGTATAAAAAAACGCAGGTTTTCGAACAGGTTCTCTTCTTTTTTTGGCTTTATAATTTTGAATGTTTGTGACGATGTTTGCGTTCTTCCACAACTTTGAAGCCTACCACGTTATCTTTGTGTTCCTTATTGATAAGAAAGCCTACTCCACTTTGTTTTACTTTCTCTCTTCCGTACTTGTGAAGGTGATGTTTGCACTTAGATTAGAATAATTCTTTTCCGAGTATTCTCATTTTGGTAATGCTGATTATGCCCCATGTGATGTTTTTTTATCTAATTTTCTTGATCGTTTAGGTGCAAGTCTGTTGAGAGTTTTCTGACGCTGTGGGTGTCAAAATATAATGTTGTTCTCTTCGTTTTGGAGTTTTGTCTGGGTAGTCGCTGATGGAGCACATCACTCCCATCTAAATCAAGTGATGTGGCTGGGCCTTTTGGGGCTGATGACCCAGCGGGAACGGGTGTTTTCTTGGTATAGTGTTTGGGTTGTTTCAGTGGGAGTGCATCAATTCCACCCAAAGCAAGTGATGTAGATCATACGTTCATCTTTATTCTTTGAAATATTTTAAAAATTTCTTCATATTCAGACGAGTTTTTTCCTTCTTACGGGTGTCAAATCATAGAATTAATTTTCATTTTTTAGTTGAAATGTTGTCAAAATCACAAGGGATATTTTCTTTATCGGTCAAAATCGAGGCAAATATTTTTTTCACTTTAAGGGGGCCAAAATCAAGGAGGTATGTAAACATTTGGAATAATTTTCACTAAATTCAATAATTAAAAAAAAAATGATTTTTAAGAGCTTTTCCCGTACAAAAGACAAAACAAAATCAGAATATGTACAACTTACAATAAGGACTTCGTTTGTGCATCAACAGTTTGTTTACGTTTTTATCGACGCATGATATGTGTATGTTGCTTTGAATGCATATCTTAAAGCAATCCCTGACCTTCATTTCTCACTTTTAGGGATCAAAATATTGAAATGATAAATTTTATTTATGAACTTTAGGGGTCAAAATAAAAGAGGAATATTTTTTTTTCAATTTAGGAGTTGTAATCTTGGGGTAATTTCTTTTTTCAATTTTAGGAGTCAAAATCGAGGGGTTATTTGTTTCGAATTTTTTTATGAGGGGGGATGTCACAAATTTTTCGCATTTTGGTGTTTAAATTGAAGGGGGATTTTTTTCGCGTTTTGAGAGAAAAATCGAGGGTTTTTATTTAGTGTTTTGGGGGTTAAAATTAAAAGGAAAATTTGTCACTTTCAGGAGTGAAAAAACGAGAGGAAAATTTATTTTTTCAACTTTTAAGCGTCAAAATCGGCGGGGTCTTTTTTTTTTTTTTCAAATTTGGGGTTTCAAATTCGAGGATGGATTTTATTTTTCGCGTATAGGGTGTCGAAATTGAGCGCATTTTTTTCTTCACATTCTGAGGTCAAAATCAACGAGAAATGTTTTTCACGTTTAGAAGTCAAATCTAGAGGAAGATTAAGGAGAAAAATCGAAAATGAACATTTTTTTTTTCTTCTAACGATCGGAATCGAAATTTCAATTTTTTTCACTTTTTCTTGGGGAAGATTTTTGGTCAATTTTTGGGTTCAAAACCTAGAAGAAAATTCTTTTTCTCACTTTTTTGGCAAAAATTGGAAAGGAACTTTTTTTCATTTCTAAGTGGTTGAAATCGATTGGGAACTTTTATTTCTCAATTTCACGGGTAAAAACATGGGAATAACCTCTTTTAATCTCTTTCGGAGGTCAAAACACGGGTTGGTGAACTATCTTTTTCATTTTGGGGGGTCAAAATCGAGGGGTAATTTCACTCATTATCAGGGGTCAGATTTGAAGGGGAACGTTTCTTTTGTCAAAAGCTAGAGTGGACTTTTTTTCAATTTTTTCAATTTTTAGGGGTTTAAAGAAAGGGGGCAGTGTTATTATATTTGTATTTATCCCCAACCCCAGGCAACACCGGATATTACTGCTAATATAACAAATTTCTTGTGCAGACAATATATATGTAAACCTTTGTATCGTATCATATGAATAAAAATTTTTCTAACAAAACTTTTTCTATTGATAATTGTTGCAGAATCAAACAAAATTTCTCAAGAAATAAAACAGGAAAAATTAGATGGCGAATAGTTTTTTTAGAAAAAGAAAATCAGCGGCTGTCCTCCTACCCAGCGTTTCAAACTCAAATTTGATTTATTCGGCTAAAATTGTTTTAAATTTGGCTAACTATTCCCCACTTTCGGCTGATTTTATGGCTAAACACTCATCTCATGTAAAGCCCGCTTATCAAATAAAATGACTTTATCGTAATACTTCACTACAAATGACTAATAAAAAAATGTACTTTCACTTTTATTAAACTGACAACATTTAAAGTGGATTTGCTAGAAATAATTTTAGTATCCAATTCAAAAAATATTCTCAAAGCAAAAATTTCGATTAAAATTCTTGAGTAAAAAAAATTGAAATCAAGAAAAAGTATATTTCCACTGTAATTTGATTTGTTTTGACTGACTGGCTCCTTTTTTTAATTTTCAGCTAACTTTTCGGCTGAAAATAATGAATATAATGAGTTGGAAATAAAATAAAATCTAATTATTATTTTTTTAGGTGGACCGATTTTCGGCCATCAGCTTCCACGGATTTTTATCGCCTTCCTAGGGGAAAATCGGCTAGATCTAGCAAGAAAATGGTTGACTTGGCATTCTTTTCTGGTTGGTATTGAATTAGATAATTGGGAGGGGAGGGGATTTTGAGTACATCTGCGTCCGATTTGGGGAAAAATGTGAGTGAGTATGTGTGAACACGTGTACTTATGTATGTATATTTATAGATAAAAGTGTATACATAGTTTCACAACCTTACTGTAATATGGCTTTTTTGCGAAATGTTCAGCAATCTGTTTAGCCAAAATCTAAACACACTTAAAAGATATTCCCACGGCTTCTCCCAAAGTGAAATCCTTTTTGGTTATTCCAGTTGGGGAGCCTTAAAAACAAATCTAAACAAAAGAGAGGGCAGGTGTTCGGACAAAAGTATACAAGACGCAAGGCCATTAAAGTCTCAAATTACCAACCCAGACGCTACCTGTGGGGGTTCTGTGAAATTATTTTTCCAAGTTTAACCTCTGCCAACGAAGCTGGAAGAGTTATATGTATATATTCCTTCTATTGGAACCGCTTGGCAGAAAATTTCTAACCAACTGTGTATTTCGTTATAAGAGCATATAATCTTGTATTCTTCTGGCTAAAAGCATACCAAAGAAATTGAGCCATCGTGAATTTTCAGAATGGCTGACAGTGACAACAGTTTTCAGATCAAATTTCGTATCAGCTATGGGTGTAATATGATATTGCAATATCTCCAATAGTTCTCAATGTCATGAGGAAATGTTGGCCATTGACTAAAGAAGAACCAAATTTATATTTGGGTCTTTATTTAGACATACACGGATTTGAAAAAACATATATGAAGTCTACCCGGAAAGTATCCAGCTATTTTGAATATCTCGGAGACTGGTTGGGCTACCTTGATGTAACGTGGCAACCGATCAGAGGGAAATACACAGTACATGTGTGAACATACACTCTCATTTCGGGTTCTGCAATCGAAAATGATAGGAAATGGAGTGTGCTTGTGTATAGTACAGCCGTCGTACTCACAATGAAAGAACCTGCATTTTCTGAACGTCTCGTTAAGTTTCCATTTTTGCAACTGATGATTATCCTGAAAGGGAGCGTTGTAGATTGTTTTGAAAGATCCAAATATAAGTACTTTGAAGGGACTAGGTACCATTGCCCTAAGTAAACTTTTTGTCGTTTATGTTAAATGGTTATTCACGTAAATTAAATCATACGAAGTCTGCTCGGAAAGTAACCTGTCATCTAATGAAAACAGAAATATATTTTCCTCAACTTCCGACATCTGCCCAACCACAACCAACCACAAAACCGCGTGAAATCTCAGGTCTTATATAAAAAAAAGATGGATTCTATTACATCCAGGCTCCACTCGTTGAAAATTACATCTATGTGCAATGTGTCAGATAAAATCAAGCCTATTTATATGGGAGCTCTTAACGGCTATAATTCGGTCATCTTGCTCTTACAGGCTCTGCCCTCCATATGGTACCAATCACTTCATGTAATTTGCTTGTATTACTTTTTAAAAACATAGATAAATATATTTCCACTTCCTATACACCGCCATCTGTGTGATTACCCGTCCATTCTCCTTCATAGTTAAAGGGATGGATAAATGTATTAATCTCGAAAAGGTCTTTCAAATAATGAATGGCTGGGTGATCTTTTTATTCATGTTTACGCTTGCAAGGTTTCCACTTTCAGTTCAACCCAAAGTCTTGTACATTGTCAGGGTGCCAAGCTGATTACTTCCTCTTCACTGCATTTTCGAAAGAGTTACGCAGCGGAGCCCATCTACTCCTCAAGTAATATGCAACCGGTGATACTGGGTTACCAAAAAAAAAAAAAGAGTAATCCCTGACCTGACCTATTGGGAGAAGTGGGACCAATCTGCCACAGGGGCTCCACCCCTCGTTTTGAATCAGTCTTCTAGACTGGTTACCAGCCAAGGCTACCCTACTATTCATTCATGACTAGGTGGAGCATCATCATCATCATCATCATCATCATCATCATCATCATCATGAGCAGCCTTTTAACTTTCGTTGTTCGACAGATATCTTCCCCAAAATTCGTCAGATCTCTCTACCGCAAGCGTCGCAGCGCCAATATTTCTCAAACCTGTCAAAGTTGTCAAACCATTTTATTCTCTGCCAACCACAATCAGGGAGACGCACTAAGTGTTTGCCCTTGTTTTCTAAACTAATTGGATCTTTTTGTTCTGGAATGTTAAGCTTGCTCTGTCGAAAACGTACCAACCTTGTTCGTTGTTTAGGGTGAAATCTACTGCAAATTAAATCAAATTAAATACTCATGTTTAGTGCTGGAACTGTAAATTGCTTAATTTGCAAAAGAATTGACAGCAATTTTTTCAACGACTGGAAATCAACTTCGTATGCGGTAAGTATATCAGCAGAAGGATCCCTGAAAATGTTTTTTCTTCATGTCGGTCTCTAGGGATGAATATTTACATAAAAATGAAAGACTGGGAAAATAACAGTGTCAGGGAAATCACTCCGATGGCTCATTGCCCCTGGGGTGAGGTAAAAGCAACGAGGGGATTTACTAGTAGGGTTTTGCCTTACTGATCAACAGATATGACAGAAGCATCAGCACGCGTGTTTTTATTGAGAGAGTATGGGTAAGAATTTCTATCTATCTATCTGTTTGATAGATAATATTTATCTATCTGTTCAAATCTATCTGTCTATCCATATCTATCTAACTATCTCTTGGTTCTTCCATATAAATTTGTGTTTATCTCACAATCTATCCCTGACTTCTATCGACGAGTCTACGAGTCTGAAGTGTTGAGATGTAGAGTTATCATTATTTAGTGGATTATTTATAGACATATCCTTATCTTTGTTGTTTTGATCTCTACGTTTCCCGAGCTTCATCGTGTTGTCTGGCGTTCTGTGGGTACATATATACTGTTATTCGATGAATTATTTAGATTAACTTATCCATCATTGATGTTTCGAGTACAGATATCCCCGGAGATTTTACGAAAAAAGGAAAAGAAAAAAAAAAAAAAACACAGAATAACTTGCAGCGTTTGTCTACAGTGAGTTATATTTTCATACATGAATTGAATTTGGTCAAATTTCTTTTTTGCTTCTGAGATGAAAGTGAAACTACATAAACTTAATATACTTGCATAAAACTACAAGTACCCAGAAGACAAAGATATCACAGAATTATGAAATAACTGATTTGATGCAAAAAAAAACCCAGCTTGTTTCATTAAAGATAGAATCTAGATTAACGTAGATTCGACATCCAAAAACAATAACCATCAGTTCAATGAGGCACCTACCATCCCTGCAGCCATATTTCAAAAAGATTTGGAACGAGGTACCTAGGACAACGAATCTCGATAAGACCCTCAAAAGAGGAGGAAATTTATTGAAGTTTCACTTTGGGATGGCAAGCTTTCGGCAAGCTCAACTTTCAAGAACCAGATGATCCCAATAATCCTGAAAAGAAGAGTATACAACCAATGCATTCTCCCAATAGTAACTAATGGGGCTGAAAAATGGAACCTAACCAAAAGACTGACCTGCAAACTGAGAAGTATGTAACGTGCGTATGAGAGAATCATGCTCAATATTACA
Source organism: Thysanoteuthis rhombus (assembly GCA_963457665.1). Taxonomy (NCBI): domain Eukaryota; kingdom Metazoa; phylum Mollusca; class Cephalopoda; order Oegopsida; family Thysanoteuthidae; genus Thysanoteuthis; species Thysanoteuthis major. Next base: position 5,397,947 of record OY735240.1, on the reverse strand, counting down.
TGGAGAGATCATAAGACAGCACAGTATATAAGGAGGAAAATGGGTGTCCGTAACATCATGAAATCTATTAAAAAAACTCAAATGGCAATGGGCAGGCCATGTTGCAAGAATGAAAGGCAGCCGATGGACATCACGTCTCACAACATGGATCCCCAGAGATCACATGTGCAACCGAGACCGACAGAACACAAGATGGAGAGATGAACTGGACAGATTCAGGAAATACTGGCTCCGCGATGCCCATGATAGAGAATTGTGGTGAATCCTAGGGAATGTCTATGTCCAATGACGGACGTTAAAAGACATGATGAGAAGCAGAATTATTAGCCGTGGTAGTTGTTGCTGGAGGGAGAGGAAGAGGAAGCTGAGGATGGTCCACCCTTAGTTTAGAGACAAAGGTTCGTATTAATCCAATATACGACTGAGAAAACTGATGTTTAGCTTTACTAGTTACGGTAGTAGTAGCAGGATGAGGAAGAGAACGGGGAAGGAGATGATGAGGATGGTTCAACGCAAAGTCTTGGTCAAGTTTAATATGAGTCCAACGTGCTGCTGTGGAGAAAATTGACATATAACACAATCGAGGTCGACCGACCGAAAAGTGTCTCATAGAGATGCGCCAACGCATCTAAAGAAAGAGAAAGTCAAACTCCCTGTATCCATGTATGTATCCATGTATGAAATATTTCACGAAAGATGAATAAATAGGGCCCATACCGTAGATCAGCCTTTCTCAATCATTTCAGAATGGAGGAACCCTTGAAATAACCGTTATATCTAAAAGAACCCCAGCATAAATTCATTAGGAATGCAGATAACGGTTTATCAGTGAGCTCAAACATTTCATTATGTATTATAATCTAAAAGTAATTATCAATATTCTACAATCTACAGAAAGATAGTTTCTTTCTCATTTTTCATTTAATAATCCAATGTAAAACGAATCATACGGAGCATAAAAATGGTAAATAGTTGGCTTCTTGCAGATTTAATTCGATAAAATAAAAATGATATAATAATCAGGAGCAGCCAATCCATTAGACGAACCAAGGCAGTAGCCTAAGGCGCAAAGGTTCCATGTTTCTGCTCTAAAAGTGACTTTCGGGGTGCATTGGTTGTATAACCTTCTTTTCAGGATTAACAGGATTACCTTTACAAAGAAGAGGAGCCAGTCTTAAACTAAAGATAGGAGGCGTTATCAAAATTTAGCACGATATCAAGTAGGTTGCCTATATAGATAAATGAAAAATATGGAGCATTACTTCAAGATTAAAACAAAATATCAAAAGACGTTTTGTACATAAAGCCAAATTTACGATGATAGAGAGAAAATTTCATCTGAACAAATCTGAATGATAATGCCTATCTGATTTTTGTCTCTGGTTCTGCCGATGGATGGAAATGATAATTTTTCAGAATTTATTGTTTATTAAAATCGATGTAAGCCGACCAGAAAAATCAGTATTTTTTTTTACCATTTTGAATATAGATTGACAAAAATTGATAAATATAAAAAATTTGGAATCCTAGCTATAAGTCTTTTACTATATTATCTGAGATTGGAGCTTTAAAAATAAATCCTTTTAAATAACTGAAATTCATAACGATTGTAAAAAATGGCAGCCACTGTATTTTTCGGTTGATAAAAATTCTGATGCTTCTAGGTGACAAACATGGTTACCATTTGATATTTTTCAAGGCCATAATCGAGCAAATGGCACTGAAAAAAGTTATTTGGTTCCAAAAATGAAGATTTGGAACTGAAAGAAAATTTACATTAGATAACAATGACTTACACACGAACGATATGGAACGACGTAAATACAAATGAACAAGTTTCGTCTGATGATAGATTTAAAGCTATTCGATATTTTTAGGCACTGTAGTTACTTAATCTGGTCTCAAGATTCAAATTTTGTATTATGTGGCAAAAGA
>OY735240.1:5348512-5393512 GCA_963457665.1 Thysanoteuthis rhombus | reverse complement strand
TATATATATATGCGTGTGTGTATGTGTGGATGAGTATATATATATATGTGTGTGTGTGTATGTATGTTTACAGGTGAACGTAAGACAATAACTGGTTTTTTATTTTGCTGTGTTACGTTCACCCATGAACACACACACACACACATATATATATACTCATCCACATGCACACACACAAACACACGTATTCATTTATATATATATATATATATATATATATATATATATATATATATATATATATATATATATGTGTGTGTGTGTGTGTGTGTGTGTATGCGTGTATGTATGTCTATATAGATTTTTGTACATGTTAATGTGTCTACTATGTATGTCAGGGAAATTCAAATTGATATTCCTAAATACGATCCTCAAGTGCTTTCAAGTCCAGTGAAGGTTGCTCGGATCATGCCTTTCTGTGGAAAACCCTTGCAATATTCATCAAAGGAAATCTCCAAAGGCCTAACTAATTGTGATTGCTCTGTTAAATTTTTATTACGCTGAACGGACTGATATTTAGGTTGAACGTTAGAATCACAGTTAAAATGTCAAAAGAGTTAAAGGTCGTGTCAATAAGGCGTGCCTGTATTTTTTTCTATTACTAAACAGGTTACACCCTGGCCATTAAACGTTTCATACTTTTTTTTTGTTTGCAATATTTTCCATCTTGTTTAGACATTCGATGATTTCCTATTTTTATATATTTTGACTCGGCCAACAAAGACTGTCACTCAGTCGACATAATAACGACAAAAGTTTTTTGTAAATTTCAAAGACATTTTGTGGAAAAGTGGGCTGCGGGATTGATTAAATTCTTGAACTAATCCAGGAATTTTCACAGTTAAAGACGATCGGAACTACAACATAATGTTCATGTGGTATGTGTGTGCATGAATGTGTATATGGTATGTGTGGGCAACTGTGAATGTGCATGTGTAGCTTGTATGTGCATGTGTGGATGTATATAGTATGTATGAATATCTGCATTTTGTAACATGTGTATATGTGATATATGCGTGTGTGTTTGTGATGGGTATGTGTATGTATTCAGCATTTTCGATAAAACAACTTTCGATGAAAAGTCGTAGTACCTAAGCGAATAGGTACAATGGAATCATCTAACTAACCATTACGTTATGGTAGGTGCCCACTGTTATTTCCTAATCTTGGCTTACTGAGACACAACACCGCACACAAGGTCATGAACACGCACACATACATACTCACAGAGACACACGCGAGTATACATAGAGAGAGAGAGGGGGGGAGGATTCAGCATCGCCGGTGAGATTGTTTTAGGTTGCTTATCAGAGCGCAGAATAGATCGGCAAATAGTGACGTCATCTTCCGACTTCTGGTTTCAAATATAAATTTTCTGCGATTGTTTATACACGGGGGGAATCATTTTTTGTATTACAGCTTGTCCGTATACGAGAGCCAGTTTATACTAAATAGGACATTTTAATAAATTCTATCCATTTTCATTCATTCGATTGCTTGCACAAGCAACTCACACGGACTTTTTATAACAGAGCAACAAATGTCAATAAAAAGGCTCAAGGATATTACCGACTAATATAAACATATTTTACATCACAATATGACATGTTTAATGAACATGTCATTTAAACGTAATATTATATATATATATATATATATATATATATATATATATATATATATATATATATATATGCATGCTTGTAGTTTTTATTAATATGTACATGTTTTTTTTCTTAATGTTTATGTGTATGTATATAATATTTTTTTCCATCATTACACCACGGACTTCTTGATTTACCTACCGAAATATGGATACACATATATGAATATAATTTAAAAAGACATACGTAATGTATTATAATCAAATATATATATACATACACACACACACACACACACACACACACACATATATGTATATAAATATATACATATATATATATGGGTGTGAATATGTACTTGTGCACATGATACATATTATCCAATTATATGTTTAAATATCTTAGTTTATCTCATATATATATATGTATATATATATATATATATATATATATATATATATATATATATATAATTTTATTCTGTTTATCTCATATATATATATATATATATATATATATATATATATATATATATATATATATATATATATATATATATATATATATATATATATTATATTCTGTATGAATATGTGATTAGGTGTACATACAAAATTCAAACCGTACGGTCTGACGTTTGCACCACCGGCATCAAACTCTGAGACACCACGAAGAACTGAATGTACACACACACACACACACACACACACACACACACACACACACACACACACACACATATATATATATATATATATATATACACACACACACACATATATAAATATATATATATATATATATATATATATATATATATATATATATATATATATATATATATATATGTGTGTGTGTGTGTGTGTGTGTGTGTGTGTGTATGTGTGTGTGTGTGTGTGTATTATCTATCTCTATAAGAAACCAAAAAGTGTGTAAATACTCACAATTCGCCAGCGGTTCTGCCTCCCGTGGGTAACCCTCCGTACTAATGAAGACTGCAGCACGTCGATGGGGTAAAGTCATGAAAAAATACGGTAACCCAACAGGGCTACAATACTACTACCCCAGTCTAATAATAATTGTTACATTTATCCACTTGATACTATACACAAATGTCACAACTATTATGGGACAGAGGTTGTATTATTATCCTCCCCTCCTACATAAAGGCACTTTCTATTCAAGTGTGGCCCAGTCGTAATAGTGGGAGGAGGAGGAGATTTTCTTTTAGGGGTTGAGTGGTTAAGAGGAAATGGGGTGAAATGTGAAAGGTTACTCAGAGGAAACGTGGTGCTCTCTGTGGGGGGCCATTTCAATAAAAGGCAGACACTTGATCTGTTCATTTCCTGATCGAAGAATCTTCAGTCTTTGAGGCTAGAAGTTGGGACATTTTTCAATTTATTTCACTTTGGCCCATTCTTTCCTCCTCCTCCTCCTCCTCCCCTTCTTCTTCTTCTTCTTCTTCTTCTTCTTCTTCTTCTTCTTCTTCTTCTTCTTCTTCTTCTTCTTCTTCTTCTTCTTCTTCTTCTTCTTCTTCTTCTTCTTCTACCTTTTCCTCATTTTTCCTCCAAATTTTTTTAGCGCTTTCGAGCTTTTCTTTTTCTTTTTTCTCTTCTTTCCTTCTTTTTCCTCCCTTCCTTCAAGAATATTTTTCCTTTCCTTTGACGTATTTCTATCTTTTCCTTTCTTTCTACCTTCCTTTCTTTTTTTTTCCTATTTTGGCATAACTTGTTGCCTTATTTTGTTCTAGGCTTTCTTTCTTCCAGCTGGTCTCCGACCTTTTCTGTCTTTATCTTCCTTATTTTTTCGTTTTTTTTTAAATTTCATTTTCGCTTATTTATTGATTTTTCTTCTTTCTTTCTTCTGCTTGTCTCCTTCATTATTCTTCTTCTCTTTCTTGTCAACCTTATCCTTCTTTTCTTCTTCTTCACTTATTCCCTTCTTTCTTTTCCTCTCCATCTCTTCGTCGTGCGTCCCTTCCCCACACTCAGGCTCTTCCTTACACTTTTCATTATTCTTGCTTTCCGCTTTAGATCCAACTCTAATTTTCCACTTCCTGTCGACATCTAACCACCGGGCCCCTTATCTTTCCTTCCTTAATCTTTATCATCCAGACCCCAGTGAAATCGTCCACCAAACCCTTAACACTCTTTGACCTCTTAATTGCAACTTCATATCAGTAACAGAGATGTCAATTAACTGATCATAGAAAGTGTCACGGAAATTTGCCGACGCTTTTTTGACAGCTAAGCAAAAAATGATGCCTGGGTCTTCGTCTTTGAGAACCCAGAATAATAGACGGTCAAATGATTTACCTCCCCTCCCCTTCTCTCTCTCTCTCTCTTTCTCTCTCTCTCTCTCTATATATATATATATGTATATATATATATGTATATATATATATATATGTATATATATATATATATATGTATATATATATATATATATATATATGTATATATATATATATATGTATATATATATATATATATGTATATATATATATATATATATATATATATATATATATCTATATATATATATATGTATATATATGTATATATATATATATATATATATATATATATATATATATATATATATATATATATATATATATATATATATAATGAACATACAGAAGACGCACGGACAGGAGTAAGTGTAAAAATGACGATTTAATTTTTATATTCCCTAAGAAGTCATCGTCAGCCAGTTCAAGTCTACTGCTGGACCAAAGCCATTCCAACCCCTGATCACCCGCTGTCAAAAAATTCTAATGAAATGGTTTCAACTTGATTCGAAGGAGTTTGAGAAAATTATACATAAAATACATTATTCGCCCTATCACCTCGTTTCTATTGTCCTCTTCCGAAGTATTCCTATTGTGAGATCCTCATCTTAATATCATTTAGACTTCATCGAAATCGTTCGCCAGTCCCCTTAGAAGACCATTGGCCACGAAACAGAAAATTACTGATCACACAAAGATGGGGAATGGGTAATGAAATAGAGATGGATTCATAACTCTTCCAAAGGCGCTATATATATATATATATATATATATATATATATATATATATATATATATATATATATATATATATATATATATATATATATTTATCAACAGTATTGTCTTGTGCGGAAACAAGCCAGATTTAATAAAATGTCCCTGGTCCGTCGTATTTAACCAGATATGTACAATTAAAGGATATATATATATATATATATGTGTGTGTGTGTGTGTGTGTGTGTGTGTGTGTGTGTGTATGTGTGTGTGTGTGTGTATGATAGTAGTGTCATTTACAGTCACCTATTTCGTCGCATTATGACCCTTCATTTGAATAAATGGTTATATAATCTGACAAGAATAGCTATAAATCTTTTGTATTACTGTGTATCTATTACGTAGTGAATGCATCAATTGGCCTAGATCACGCAAATAGAATAAACAATCAAAGAGAAATGGAACTGCTGTAGGAATCAAACCTGCGACTAATAAGGAACTGCTTTGATGTAGCCTTGCTTTAAAATGATTAAACCGCCGGTAATGCGAATTCCAAGATAACAGCTTTTCTATAGATTCTCATTTTTATTTATCCGCTGTCTGTATCTGTTCGCAGACAATTATCTGAATAGGAAATGGATATATGATTCGACAGAAATAACTATAAATGTTATTTTAATACATGATATGTTCAAGATGATGACTATTCTTAAAACTGTGGCATAAATAACTCCCATTTTACTAACCCTTTGATGTGAAAAGTGCTTAAAGCGACTCAAATTAAATTAGGCGTGGATCTAGGGTTCTGCCTTACCACCCTGCTCGGGCAAAGCACAGCATTTAAAAGAAGTATCTTTGTACAGGAAATTCTATAAATCAAATGCAATCATAAAATAACCTTAAAAACAAACACTATGTTGTTTTTCACCTCATATAAGTAAGATGTTTTCCGTCTTATTCTTTTAATCTAAAAATATGCCTTTCATGGTGAATAATGTTGAATAATGTTGAATTCTCATATAACGTTTCGGCCATTGTAGCCTGCGTCCTTCTTCTGATGTCCTGAACTGCAGGTCAAGATTAAAAAAAACCGTCTAAAATTTGCTTCAAATAAGAAAATGTCTTTTTTACGAAAAACTTTATGCTATTTTCTCGTAATTAAAATGAAAATCAAATTTCAAGATTAAAAAAAAATGTGTCGAGGTACTGCTCAATGGTCAGGAAGATTTGATCTCGTTGATATCTTGATAGTTAGAGTTGGTCTAATGTTTAACAGGATGGAGAATAAAATCAGTGAACTGAGTCAAGATCAATTAATAAAAATAAACTCTTGAAAGGTTAATAAAACAAACTACTTTCGGGAAAGTGGAAAGTTTTTCACTTTATGTAATTTTTTTCCTCGTAGAAAAGTAGGGAATCGAAGGAAAATAAGACCCTTCTTTTTCAGGTGGGACAGCTGAATATCTACACCTTTTTCTGATTTTTATCTTAATATCGGTGCGCGTGGGGGTCTTAAAAAATCCTTCAAGACGTAGATCAATAGACTTTGAACAAAGCGATGCCATGCACACTTTTGAAACAAGAAGAAGTGGGAACAAAGGAGAAAATTATTTCCCAATAGATGTTTACACAATGAGAGCGAAGAAAATTATTTCAAGTTTACGCTCACAAGACCACAGGCAATACGATAAGTAATGTAAATATTTAGGTGCGGATCCAGGGCAGGGGGATGTCCAACCCCACAAAAAATATTTACATCGAAAATGAAATAAGTAAAAAAAAAACTGAATAATTCAAAGTTATCATAAATCTATTGTCTTATGGGGTGGAAGAAGAAATTAAGACCCCTCCGGTGAAAATCCTGGATCCACCCAAAATATTACTTATTTCATTTAATTATTACAAATTAGAGATAAATATCATCATTTAATTTATTAAAATATTTGGATATATGAAGATATTTTATTACTATGAATTAAATGTTACTTCTATCGCCAGAAGATTTAACTTTATTACTATAGATTAAATAAATTAACATATTACTCATTCAATTAAAATTTTCCTATGACTTTTTCATTAGGCAGACATTAAAGTTATAACTTTCTCCCAACTCAATGATAACTTACATTATGACTTCTTTTTCCTATGACTTTCCCTCAGCTTTTAAAGTATATTAAAAAGAAGAATATACAAAAAAAAGTAGATATTTGTTCTTTGGAATATGTTATTTTTCTTCCAATTTTTATTTCAATTTCGATGTGCGTGAGGATTAGAAGATTAGATAAGAAATTTTTGAAGCTACTTGACTGTGTGGCGTGGGTCATTAGACATCAAACTAAACGATGACAGACATACTTTAGAAACCATTAGAAGTGTGAACAGGCGATAGGTTTTTTTCCCGACAGATGTTTACGTTATGAAAGCAAGGAAAATTCTAACCTCAATACCAGGGCTATCGCTACAAAAGACATAAAAGATTTTCTATGCATTTGGTCTTCCTGGCGGTGAGTTTATGTATATAGCTGCTACGCAGGATAGGTAACTGTGTAAGCTTTGATTTCGGACAACTGTCTTTATATATAAATCTATCATCATCGTCATCATCATCATCAGCCTTTAAGCGTCCGTTGTTGGACATAGACCTTACCAAAGATCCACTAGACTTCTCTTTCATGGGCGTCATGGAGCCAGTTCTTTCTGAATTCGTCTAGCTTGTCACGCCATTGCCATTTGTTTTTTAATAGAATCTATGAGATCACAGATTCTGTGATGTCTTATGAAGTACGCTCGTGTGCACGTTCAATCTTTTGGTTAAGTTCCATGTCTCTGTTTCATAAGTGACTATCGAGAGGATGCACTGGTTGATTAAGGATTATGGAATTTTTTTGTTCTTGAAATTGGAGCTTGTTTTATCGAAAGCTTGCCTAACTAATGTGATTTTTCGCTTGATTTCTTCTTTTGAGGATTTCATGGAGATTCGTAGTTCTTGTTAGATGCAATGGTCTACTCTCTTCAGATCTGCATTTTCGATTTTAATCGTTGTGTTTTTGTTCTCATCCCTGTGCACGTTGCATGGTTCTCATTTGAGGGCTAATCTTTTGGTTAGGTCCCATGTTTCAGTCGCAGAGGTGACTATCGGAAGGATGCATAGATTGTATAGATTCTTCTTTTTTAGGAATTTTGGGATTTTCTTGTTCTTTAAAACGGTTCACATTCTGCTGTTCCGCGTTTTCGATTTTGTGTGTTTAATTCTGACGTGTTTGTTGTGAGTGACATTTGTTTTGTTGGAGTTCATGTGGAAACCATCTTTCATGCTTCAATTAGTTCCTCCAGCATTATCATGAATCATCAATGTTCATATCAAAGAGGACGGTGTCGTCTACAAACATGGGGTTGCTTAGGTATTCGTTGTCTATTTTGGTTCTTTTGTGTTCCCAGTTTCGAAATATCATCTCAAGGCTGGCCGTGAAGAGTTCAGGTAAGCTGGTATCAACTTGTTTTGCCCTTTTTTCGAGCTGAAGCAAAGCATGCTGCCCCCCTCCCCCAATAAACCAATTCTTCTTTAGCACATGGTCTGCCCTTCCGCAGAATCTCATTGATATTCATAGTGAAGCTTTGGAGATATTGAGTGGACAAACAGACAAAGATGAATGACTACATAAAAATACATGAAAAATGAAGGGAGGGGGAACGCAAGATTGTTTTTCAATCGAAAACTTTTGAAGATAATGTGTGGACAGACGGACTGGAAACATGAATGAATAATACAAATACCATTTTCGAATTTATTGGCAGTGGTATTTTTCGATTTTTATCTCATTTTCGGAACTCTTTGAAGGTACTTTGGCTCTGACGTGGTGGGCTGAATCAGAACTAAGCGATGACAGACAGATTTTTGAACCAGAAGAAGTGGGAAGAAGCAAGAAAAGTATTTCTGGATAGATGTTTACTCTGTGAAAGGAAGAAAAAAAATCTTTCCGAATCTCAAGAGCAACGATTGAATTAACGAGAAAGTGAAGAAACGTTTTATAGTTAGACATGTAAACACTATTTTAAAGTTATTTTCAGTTGTTGGTAAGAGTTTAGCTCTCTTTTCAAATCGGTCAGATCACTAATTCTCAGCAGGGGCCATATCTCCCCTTAAAAAGCACTTACTTACTTAGGCACCAAAGACTGAAACAATTATAAATCAATCGCAATTTATTTGTTCATGGTGTATCCCTGTTGGGGCTGTGGACCCCCAAGATAGAAATTGGCTGTGTTAGACAAACACTTGGTTGATGACGTAAGATTTTATACCAGGTCGAAAAATACATACGAAAACACGTTTTTAAAAAAAATTGTTGATACTGATCCCTTAAAGGAGACTTGACAGTACTGAACAAAACCCAGGACAAAAGGCTCACAGTCAAAAAAGTAGCGGTTGCAGTGACTGCGGTCGAAAGGCATCGGTCGCTGTTGTCAGCACTGTAGCATGAATATTTTAACTGAATTAGTACTGTTTAAGGAATTCAGTTAAGTATCTCGTAGTAAATTTGAATGAATAATTTCAAATAGTTTTTTTGTTTTTTTTCAATTTCATTCCATGTGTTACAAGAAGCATGAGAAATAATTAAATTTAAAAAAAAACAAGTAATAAAATAAGAAATACTTTAAAATGAAGTATGCAATATTTTAGGACATTTTTTTACGACTAAAATAATTATACGGTGATTTTCGCTTCAACGTAGCTCCAAAAGTCACACAAAGTCTCTAAAAAGTATAATTCAGAATTAAAAGAAATAACTTTATTAGATTGTACAGCCACGAAATCATGGAATTTTTGTAAATTTCAATGAATAAAGGTTGTTATTTCATTTTGCATTAATATCTGACGAATATATTGTTTGATTATTCCTTTTAATAGAAATTAAACATTTCAGAGCCTTTCTGTAATTATGAATAAAATTGTATTTAAAACAAATTTATAATATTTTCTTAGACTATTTTTTGTTAATATCAAATGGCGAAATACTTTTTAGATAAACCCTCTGTCTATACAAACTGTGATAAAATACTATATAAATGAAACTGACGTAAATGAAACTAATCTATCTTTTCAAGCAAGAAGACCAGATTTAATAATCGTAGATAACGAAAAGGGGATTTGCCAGATTGTAGCAGCGCGTGATAATGAAAGGAAGCTAACAAGTAAAAAAATACCCAGACATTGAGTAAAAAAAGTGTAAAATATGAAATTTAGTGCCATGCCTATAATTGTTGACGCTCTATAATCACGACCACCATTATAATAAAATTTCGTTCAATATACTTTCTGTACCGGAAGTAATTAACTTGTGTTGTCTTCACCCGTTGCTATTTCCACTTGAAGGTTTCCTCCTTCAAACTGCTATTCTGTGAAACGAACTCCCGTGCCTTTCTGCTGGATATAATATCCATCTCTTTAAATCAAGAGTCAGCAAACATCTTGCTAACCTATCACTATTTACTATTTTCATTAAAAACTAAAAACATTATGTCGCGTATTCCTTGTAAAATGAAATAATAGATTCCACGATATTGACAGATATACGAAAATGCTGAGATAGATATAGATAGGAATATAAAAAATTTCCCACTAAAAACTTATTTTGAAGGGGATTTTTCAAAAAACAAAATAACGTTTTTCTTGACATAAAAAGGGGTGAATATGAAACCGTCAAGTTTCATTGTTAATGCCTGTACGAATCATACGTACATACGTACATCCATCCATCCATCCATCCATTCATCCATCCATACATACATCCATCCATCCATACATACATACATACATACATATACGCACATACATACATACATACATACATGTATACATGCATACATACATAATTGCATGCATACATACATACATACATGCATACATACATACATACATACATGCATACATACATACATGCATGCATACATACATACATGCATACATACATACATATATACATACATACATAAATAGCCATCTAGACTAGTTTAAAATTTGAAGAAAACTATTTTGACATTTTTGTCTCAGTTTTGGTTGAGAGTTTCTAATAACATTACGTAAAATAAACTTTCTGTGCCGGATGTAGGTAACTTGAGTCCCCCCTCCATGCCTACTTTTAATAAAAATTGATACATAAAACAATTTTAAAATTATTTTAGTCTAGTTTATCAACGAACGAAGATCATTTGAATAAACTCTTTAACCAGCACGATTCCTCAAAAAAAGTCGCAATATTTCCTACAATTTCTTATGTCACTATCACTGTCAGTTATAAAACCATCTTGTCTGCCGTCAATCCATTTGCGTGGCTATGTAACTCGACTTTGCCTGTAACAAATTGGTGAAGGACAGAAGTAAGCTCGTTTCAAAGATTACATACTGGTACATCTGGTTGCCTTGCGGTTGCTCGCTCTAATCTTTGGGAAGGTCTGAGAGAAAGGTCAACTAATATTCTAGGCGGCACTCCTGTAAGTGAAGGGGGTGGGTCACCAGCCACGTTAGTACCCGCCCCGGGGTGTCAATGGCAAAAGACGGTGGATCTGGTTCTGCTAGTCTCACCCGATGCTAGGCCCCGGGGTTTATGGTTGGAAGAGGCCCATGACCAGCTGCACGTAGCTAGATAAACGAGGTGGGCAACGCTTGTTGTTCATAACTCAATTCAGACTACTCTACTTCTGTTCCTCCCCTCTTTTGGGGAAACCCTACTTTTTTGTGTTTTTCCTTGTAAAATGAAATAATTGATAGATAGCAATATCATGACATAGACAGATCAGTGATGGAAATGGGTTTTAGGAACTATATATATATATATATATATATATATATATATATATATATATATATATATATATATATATATATATATATCATAGGATTTGTTATTCATTGAGGTCCATAAGGATTGAGAAAACTTTCTTACATAATAGGCGCATATTAGTCACAAGGTCAGCAATTTGAAAATTAAATTTTACAGCGAAAGTTTGTGTTTGTGCACCTTTGATAAAATGGCTGTGTGTGTTGTTCCGTTCACATTCCTTTTCCCCATGAGAAGAGGAATAGAGCCAGGAGTCAAAAGCAGCTGACTTCTTTCCTGAGATAGCCAGCCAGTAAAGGGACGATTTAGGGATTAGTATTGACAGGGGTGATAAGAGTCCAGAGAAACTATTTGTTATGTGACACATAGATTTTGGAGTAGCTAGTTGGGGGGATTGCAGTTGAGCATCAGGCCCTAAAAGCTAGCTGGTGTGTTTTTGGATTTCCGAAAATGATCAAACCGAATGTCACGTATTGTTTGTATAAAATTTAAGATGGAAAATGTAGCATTTTAGATGCAGGAATCTTTCTGCGCTGTTTCATCCGTTTACACCACGAAGGGAGAGAACTGTCAGAATAACACGTGGATTATTTTCATTATCGGACTTCTCGTTCTTAATATGAAATCAGTGTGCATCTTTCCATAGATGCAGCGTTTTCCTTCTTGCAGATTCGTCATCATTTTCTCCTGCGACCAGATCTGAACACAACGAGCTTCCCGAAAGATTCCATCGATTGGTCGGTGCAGGTATAATACGCACACCCAACGTAGAAACACAACAAAAATCACGCAGACAACGTGGCAGCCGGCAAGTTTCGGAAAGGAATTCCCTGCTATTGTTTCCACGATTAAATAATCATGAACGAAATGTTGCACACCGTTATCCTACAAGTTAAGCCATACATTCAGGGTTCTGTACGGATAATTTAACAAAAGGTAACTAATAATAAATGTGGAACCATTGAATATACAATAAATTGAGAGGTAGTACGTTTACACCATACCCCCCCCAACACCTACCAGTTAGATTGATAGATATATATATAGATATGAACATACTGATATAGATAGATATAGAAAGGGAAAGGTATAAATTGATAAAAATTATGCATGAAATTTCTAACTCAGATATGGAACTTTCATGTCGGGACTGTCAAAAAATCGTGAAAATATCCGGTAGACGTCTGTTGAGTGCGTAACGCCATTTCTCCACACTGGAAATTTGGTCACTGGACGGACTTTCACCTCGAAATTTTCTTCGCTAAAAAGTCATAGGACAACAATGGCCCTTCATTGCGCACATGAAAAATAATCCTTATTCTGCATTAAAAAGTTGCTGTAGCTACATCCATACATGCGCAGAGAGGCATAGCGGTTGCTGGTACGAAATAGGCAAACGATGGACCAGGTTCAAGTTTCAGCTGCGGGGCTTTAAGTTCATTTTGTTCTTTCAATAGACTTAGATCCACCCCACCACCCTAGTATGGGCCAATAGCAGAACATTTGGGTCCTTTAGATGGTATAGCTTTACCCAAACCCGGAAAATGGAGGGGAGTTGAGTGTTGGGGCGAGCAACTCCACCCTGTAAAATCTATCTGCTTCTGTAATATTTCAATGATTAATAATATCATTGTGAAAACCTTTTGAAAAAAAAAAAATTTATTCAAAGAATAAAAGAGAATGTCGTATAAATGAAATAAATACTGACAGATTGTTTACAGTTTCTTCAATTTTTGAATGCGACAAAATAAAAAAAATAAACGTATATATTCAGAATATGAAACGTTGAATTTCTTAAATTTTGGGGTTGGGGGCGAACACATTAATGTGGAGCTTTTGTCCCACGCTCTACCTTTTCCTATTTTGATGTAGGGCGAGCAACTCCAACTCGTAAGAACCGATTTGCTACTGATACCCCAGCCGAGTGTTTGTGAGACTATCATCCATAACGAGGCTACAGAAATGAGCACAAAATATTTGTACCTCAATCATATTTTCTCTTCAAACAAGTTGCTGTTGAGAAGGGCTAAACCTTCCCAATCACAGTCATTCGCCAATCAAGCAAATACAGCTAAACTTGAACACTTGAAAAATGTTGGAAAGCTTTATTGATCTACTTGTGAAGTAATAAAGCATGCATATTTTATTCAGTAATCCTTGGTTAAAACAAGTGCAGTTGTTCTGAAATTCCCTAGGGATTACAGGACAGGTAAGATAGTGGTAATAGTATATCTCAATTGATTGAATAAATGCACAACACATTCAAAGAAGGCTGCATGGGGAAGAATAAGAATAGATGAAACTCCGAACGAATCAATGTATATATAAGAAGCTTAGCTTAAACATTAATATTATTATTACTTATGAGAAATAATTGATAACACCTTGATAATATTTCAAAAGAAAGAAGAAAAATAATGTTTTATTTTTAAGAATATAAATATAACATTATGATATAACATATTATGTTATATCATATTTGGCGAATTTAAAACAGTCTTGTTTTTCTTCTTTCTTTCTTTTATTATTATTATAGTATTTTTTCGCACTGTATGCTTACCAATCTTTCGATCTGTAAGCTGACTGTCAAACCTTAACGAGAGTACTTTTATTAAAATGTGAACCGTTTCAAAGACGGCAGATTTTTTGAGAACTCGCGTGTCTATTAGTTCGATATGTCATGATGACCTTTTTGTGTTCAAGCCCAATGCTCTGATAACAACTGGCATGACTCTCACTTTTGCTGCTAGGCATTTCCACATTCTTGAGATTTTCACTTTCAAATTGGCTTATTTTTCCATCTTCTTTGCTTCTTTGTGTTTTTGTCTGTTGGTATTGTGACATCGATTATAAGACACTATCTCTTTTTAACCATGGCAATGTCCGGTGTACCCTATCAGTTAGTATCTCTAAGTTCCACGGAATATTTGGTTTAACAGTTCAATATAATAGATTCTCTGGCATATGATTATATTACTCATCTGAAGTGTTACTGCCGTATATCTCACTGAGTGCTTAGTAAAAATTGAGACAGACCTTGTGTCTTCGTATGTAATCTTTTTGAGTCAACATTTTACAACCTGACACAATGTGATCAATATTTTTTACTTACTCATTGCATTGCAAGTGGCTTTTATTTGTTGAAGATGTTTGACATATTCTTTCTTTTCTGCCTTAGTATTCAGTGTTTGGTCTTGAGTAGCGTCCAAGAAAAACTCAGTTTCTCTTACAAAGTCTCCACTCCGGAGCCACTTTCACAATGATTCATCTTTCTTCTCTTCTTCGGTAACTTCCTCGAACTGTCCATGCAATTGAATTCCTTCCGATGCTTTTTTACTTTCACGAGTTGATCTATTTTGGTTTACACTCTTCTCTTCAAGGTCAGCACAAGTAATTCCTAATTCTACAACAGCAGATTTAAGAAGTTCGTCTTCCTTATTTTTCACAAGGTAATTGTATACTGATTTTTGTTCTCCATCCACTCAGTCAGCAATACTGACCAGTCTCCTTCCCCTGGCCTTTCTTTTCATACATAAACGACTAATATTTGCCTTAGGATGAAGCACTCCAGGCATTGTAAGTTATTTTCTCGTCTTTCAGTCAAACGCATTACGTGTAAGTTTTTTTCTTGTCTTTCAGTCAAACGCATTACGTACTGAAGCAACTACCCATGAGTTGATCAAATATGCTGTTTTCACTCTCCTCTTAATCTCCTTATACATAATATCATCGAGTTCCCAAAATGCCCAGGTTCTTATGACGTCCATTATCTGGTTCTGAAATTCCACTTGTCAACCATTACAATCATTTGTCTTTCACTCGTATTTTCTCTCATCTTGATTTTTAGTTGCTTTTTATTGCCACTCACTCAGGCCATCACTCTACGGTAGTGAGTGAACAGTGCATATCAGAAATAACAGTTGAAAATGCTTAATCTAATATATATATATATACATATATATTGTGGCTTGGTCCAGCATCTATTGAGGATAGAACTCACAATCTTCAAGACTGACAAACCCACGCACCATGACGGGGCGACCTTCAATTTTTCGCCATGAGAAAACAAGCCGAAACGGAATGCCATCGTAAAAGAGACTTCCAGTTCCTATTTGATTAATTGTTAGTAGTCGAGTAGAAGAAAAAGGATCACGTTTTGCATTCTTGGAATGGAATTCTGGTAGGGGACAGAGATTGACAAAGTTTTAAGGACAAAGAAATTAATCAGAAGGGGATAGTACCATATGCGACCCTCTGCTGAACGAGGGGTTATCAGAAATAAAAAAAAATAAAACAATTATTTTTGTAATAAACTTAGGCACAATTCTACAGATTGTGATTTTTCCTCGAAGAGTCAAAACATGAATATCTTCTTTCGTGTTAATCGCATTTTCTCCTTCAATTAGTCAGAAAATACTCTTGCTGATGAAGTATGTCATTTCCCCCACTTCATGTTGTGACTTTCCCTGTCAGGATTGTTTTGTTTTCCAGTTTTATCTCATTCAGTTCACACTCTTTAATAACAACGAACACGTTTTGTTACTCTCTGGTCCTTTCTTCCGAAAAAAATTTGCCCTTCCTCAAAAAGCTAACCCCCCTTTTTCATCCAGTCCAGGGCCCCTCTTCTTCAAGCTGTTAGTTTATTTATTCCTGTATAGACCTTCTATTGAGCAAAAGGCCGCTTTGCAGAGGTGGATCTATAGTTAGTATCATCTGCGGTGATTCCTCATAGTGTCAACCCCCCCCCCCTTTCAAGATTTGCTCTCTTCCTAGTTATCTAGAATTTTGGTGATTTATTCGTACTAATACTATTCAGTATTCATCATGATAGTCTCATGTTATTTAATATGATGGCATAAGTCAGCATTTACTTACAATCCTCCTCATCTCAAGTTCGTGAATTTTGTAAAATGATATGAAAATAAGTATGTCTATCATGAGAAGCTTTTATTCAGTATCTTAAAAAAAAAAGTATTCAATTAAACTGTAAAACACTCAGAGAGGGCATACCTCTGCCAAGGTCATTGTCAGGGAAAGTAATTATGCATGGATCCGCCTAAAGATTTAATCATTTCTTCCGTAGCTCATTGCACACCTTTCCACGAAATTTCATTGATATTTATAGAGAACTTTTGGAGATATTGCGTGAACATATATGAAAATTTTGCGAAATTGTTGTGGTCAAAGAAGTAGAGGAATTAATTGTGAATGGATCAACGCCAAGATTTGATCACTTCTGAAATTCATTTCCAACCTTTTCATAATGTTTTCCTTGTTATTCATTGAGAGCTTTCGCGATATCGTGTGAACAGTCATGAACCTTTGATGACATTATGTATTGATACATATAACTATGACGTTATTGCTGTTATCATAGTCTTTCAAATTCAGATGAAGCTGCTTAACGTGATCACTTCGGTCAGGGTCTTTCAACAACGACCGATTGATAACATTAAGCTAGGGATGTACAGAATAAATCGCTTGTTGTGATAACTTTAAATAAATGGGACTGACTGACTTTGATAACAATAGCTTGTCGTTATCCATGATTATGATGAACGGCTTCCTTTGCTCTTGGGAGTTAAACTGAACGATTCTTGAATACCTTCTGAGAATGTCCTTAAATGAAAGATACTTTAATGGAAGAGAAAGGCATATTGATGTCTGTCCACACTAACCTATTTGTTGTTTTATAGCTTCAGATCATGTCTCCTAACCGGCGTCTGTTGTCCAGGTTCAGGAGCTTCAGTTCCTTTGAGCGACAAGTTCTTTCAAAAATATCGGTGTCATTAGAATGTCCTTGGCGGTTTATCCGAGGTGAGTTCATTCAATTTTGTACTGTCTTGGATGTTATTTCTATTCTTCGAACTTCATTGAAGAAAGAACATCTTTTAAGCTCGGAATGACTAATAATATTACCCTTCAAGTATAAACATTAAGGTCTTGTTTAAGGGATGGAAAAGGGGTGTTTAATAAAGACTTATATAATAAGATTAGACGATCTGGTGTACTTTCTTATTCTCCAACGTGTTTTCGTGCACAGGCAACAATTTACGCGTTAGTGTTTTATTTTTGGGACTACTAGTAGAAAAGCAATTTTTATTATTTATTTTGTTTATCAGATGAAATATTGTGAATCAATATTTCATTACTTATGTCAACTCTTAACCTTCATCCGAATTTTGGGATATTTCGTTGTTTTTTTCAATGGCTTATAGTCGTAAATGATGGTCTGAGTTGAAGTAGTGATAAAAAACAATTACTAATTGAGATGAACTAAATTAGTCAAAATAATAGAATATTGAGTCAATATTTTTTTTTGTTTTTTATCTATTTTTATTTTTATAAAGCAACTTAACAATGATGTTTTTTTCTCAGAACAAGATTTTTGGATTTCACCCCCTAATTGTTTTGTTCTTATCCTCAAATTGTCCTGCATGAAGTGACGTGTATTCACTAGAGTACGGAAAATGTCTTTTGAGAATGAGCCAAATTTGGGTCGAAAACGAGTCTCAAGCACCAGTTTCTTCTACCACCTTTTATTTGGCGGTGATCACTAGAAATTGCAAGGGACCAATTTAGCATACACTTAGGTTGTAAATTAAATATCAAACTGAAAACTCATTGAGAGGGGATTTCTAGCTCTCTAGATCTATTGTAAGTAAGCCTGTAAGTGCGACCTATGTCAATTTAATAGACTTACTGATAAAATACCGTATAATACATTTTCTGCGTCAGAATTAGCTAACTCCACCTGATTATAATGAAAATCGAAATATAAGACAATTTTTTTTTAGCTAATTTTGTCTATTTTTACTATTAACCCCCCCCCCCCCCCCCCCAAAAAAAAACAAAACAATCATCATACAATGAGCTATTTAACTTGCAGGGTTGCTCAAGAGGAGTCTCGGTATTCATTAAAAAAAAGAAAAAATGCAGTGATATTACAATATTAAATTCTTATGTTGTGAAAGCATTGCTATTATATAAAAATAATTTTTTCGATAATAGAATTATCAGAAAACTATCGACGCCAAATCCATGTTATTTTTATGTTAAGGAATGGACAACCCAGTTTATTTTTAGATGTATTCTCGATTCGATAGACTTCCAATCTTTCTTCTTGATAATAACACCAAGATTTTGACGATAGAATGACCTTTGATTCATTTTCAAGCTTTTTTTTCATCTTGGGTGTCGAGTTAATTTTGGGGATCTGAGAATGCTAAAAAAAATTCCATATGAATTAATGATAATAGCATCTTCGCTTTACACCATGTGAATAGCGGTGAAAAGTTGTGCAATTGTAGACCTTTCGTAAAATCATATGTATTACTGGGATAATAGAATTGAATTAAAAAAAGTCAAGTCTACTGCATGTCACCAGAAAACGAAGCATTTGATTTCCGACACGTGTGTCACTGGTTATAATGAGCTTCCTGTACCGGAAGTAGTTACGTGATTTAAGAAAAATTGATGGATACAACGATTTCCGACTTTTTTCGTCTAGTTCGGAACTTTCAACAAACGAAAATTATCTAAATAAACTCTTCAACATGCAGAGTTCTTAAAAAAGTGTCCCAACATTCTCATTAATTTCTTGTGACACGATCATCGTCAGTCAGGAAACCATCATAACTGACATCAACCATTTTGCGTCTCTATATAAGCTAGCCTCGTTGTTATGTTGCAGGAGAGGGGTAGTAATAAGCTCGTTCCAGGGAATACAGACAGGTACATGCAGTTACCTTACGTTTCCTTGGGAAGGTCTGAGAGAAAGATCAATTAATGTCCCAGGCGGACACTCCTGTAAGAGACGGGGTTGGGTCACCAGCGATTACCTATCCCGGGGTGTCAATGGCAAAAGACGGTGGATCTGGTTCTGCTAGTCTTACCCGATGCTAAGCCCCGGGGTTAACGGTTGGAAGAGGCCCATTATCAGCTACATATAGCGAAATGAACGAGGCGAGCATCGCTACGTGTTCGTAACACAATTCAGACTACTCTACTTCTACCCCTTCTCTTTCTTTTTTCTTTTCTTTCTAAAATAATTGATAGATAGGTTTATAGATAGGAACAGACTGAGATTGATAGATAAGAACAGGGCTAGTAGATACAGACAGGGATTGATAGGTAATTATCTCTAACCCAATAACGAAATTTCCACGTCGGGCCTACCAACAACATTGTGGCTCTGTTTGGTTGACGTCTATCAAGTACATAACGCCGTTTCTTCATGTGTAGAAATCGACCACTTGACATAAGGTCTTCCACCACAAAATCTTTTTTTAGGTAGATCGTGGCTTGACAACAGAGGCCCTTCATCGACAACTTGAAAATAAAAAATAAATCTATCTATCTATCTATCTATCTATCTATCTCTATATATATATCATCCATAGTGCAAATGTAGTGACATGTAGTTATATATATATATATATATATATATATATATATATATATATATAACTACACACATATATATATATATATATCCGAGTGAGGATTATATATATATATTATATATATATATATATATATATAATGAGTGAGTTCAATGTCTTTTATTGACAGCGGCCTGTACCGTACGTCTACTCTGGTAGCTCTCTATCTGCCGAGTGACCAACCTTCAGTCTCTTTTTTAAATGCAAGGGTGTATCTTCTTTTTTCATCTATTTTATTGGTCCTCTCACCCTTTTCTTTTACCTGATTCCAGAACTAAATGACCATCTACCCCTTTCTCTTCTATTTTCCTCTTGTTTCCTTTTGTTTCTCATGCAACTTGACTTACTGTCTATCTTTTTTACTTCCACCATTAAAATCTTTACTCACCGTCCCTTTTTTTATCAACCCCTTTTCGCTTTCTTTCTCTTAATGTCTTTTGAATCAAATGGCTGTGACTGGCTATCTACGATGTTTCTAACCGATCACACTTTATCATGTCAAAAAAAAAAAAAAATCTACTGCAGATGTTCCTTTAGTCCATTGGTGTCTGAAAAGGGTTACTCTGTAATTTATCTTATCTTTGATCAGATATGTATGCAAACATCACTTAAAAGCAAAATGTATCATCAACACAGAATGCTGTTTAAAAATCAAATCAAATATTTAAGAATGAAATATTCGATTAAAGAATCTCATCAGCCCCCATATTGTAACATACCTTCTTACCCTTTCTTTAGAAAAATTATTCATCATATAATTTATCACATAATTTTTTAATCACACCGTCTCTCCCTGTAGGATTTTCATCGCTCTATGAATTTCTTATTCCAGTATCAACTCCACCAATCTGTATAAGTTTTTAATTTCAGTATATCTTTCTAAAGGTTTATCCTTCTCTTACACCCTTTATAATCTACGTATGTCTGGTCAAGTACATTTTCTCTGAAGCATTAAATATTAACTGATGCCTCTTTCTCTCATTTCAATTATTTTACTTCCGCTATATCTGTAAAAAAAAGCGTTGTTTTTTTTTTAAATTTTAACCCCGTCTTTCTCTCTTTGGAAAATGTTTTTATTTATCCAACACCTCTCTCTTTTCTTACAATTAAAAAAAAATGCATGAAAAGCGAGCGAAATCGTTTCAAACAATAAAAGCGATGAAACAATCAAATTCGTGTATACGAATGCATTCATCGGTGAGTGTCAGTGGCAAGAATAGAAAAAAAGAACCCAAAAATTTGGTTTTTCAAACTTCTGATGCAAAACTGAAAATCACTTTTCCTTATGAACATTTATAGTCCACCATCCAATAGGTTTTTTTTTTTTCAGGTAATTCAACCGCAGACTTATTTCATTTTATACGTGCCATATCCAGCGTACTGGGGGCTCGCCAGGCAATCACTGGATCTTGTCGTTGAGTGATCAGCGAAGTTCGTTCGTCCCCAAATTTGGATATCTTGGTCACAGCACCATTTTGACCATGAAGGATTAATGGCGTTTCATTGCACGTTTGCGCTCCTCAGCAGCTGCAGCAAAGGAAGGAACGAAGGACGCAAGACTCATGTGGGGATTCAAAATCAAACCTTAATTTTTTTTCTTCGGCCGCCTGGAAATACATCAGTAGTCTTCGTTTGAAGACCAAACAAAATCATCACTCAGAGAGAGAGAGAGAGAGAGAGAGAGAGAGAGAGAGAGAGAGAGAGAGAGAGAGAGAGAGAGAGAGAGAGAGAGTTTTCAGTGTCTTTCTATTGACAGCAGTAAATGTGGAAATGCAGAATGAAATCGGCGGACGGAGTTCTAGTTTCAGCCAAGGCTGCTTGTGTTCACTTTGGACCAAGGGGAAAATCATAAATTTTCTCCCCTCCGTCTATGGGTAAATAGCAGGGCTATTAGCACTGTTAAGCGGTTCAACAAAGAAAAAGTTCGTCATCATCAGTCCTTTAGCGTCCGTCGTTGGACATAGACCTTCCCCAGGATTTGCCACACTTCTCTATCATGGGCGTCGCGGTGCCAGTACTTCCTGAACCTGTCTAGCTCGTCTCTCCATCCAATATTTTGCCGGCCTCGGTTGTGCATGTGGTCTCGGGGGATCCATGTCGGGAGTCGCGATGTCCATCGATTGTCTGCCATTCTTGCAACATGGCCGGCCCACCACCATTTGAGATTTTAATGGATTCTATGATGTCCCTAACTCTTGTCTTTTCTCGAATGTACTGTGCTGTCTTGTGATCTCTCCATGTGAGGCCTAGCATTATTCTCTCATGTGCACGTTGTATGGTTCTCAATTAGCGGGTCTGTCTCTTGGTTATGTTCCATGTTTCAGCTCCATAAGTGACTATTGGGAGGATGCACTGGTTATACACCCTCCTCTTTAGGATTTAAAAAAAATTACTCTGGTAGAAAAGAAAACCATATGAAGCTTAGGAGTTGTAATAGTTTCCAGCCTGGATGAACGAGTTAATTGTAGGCCTACAAATACAAACCCGTAAAAAATATACTTATTACGGCAACTGCAACCGGGTGGTTTTATGTCTTACATGAGTTCATAGGAATAAACACAAAACATTTGTACTTCAGTTAGTTTATTCGATCCAAACGAATCGTTCTAGAGGACAGTTAAACTTACTTAATCAGATTAACCTGGACAAGGAAAGATGTTGAAAAATAGATTTACTTATGAAGTAATAAAGCATACGTCCTCTATTCGGTAATCTTTTGTTAAAACATGTGCAAGAGTAATGGAATTCTCCAAAATGGACACTGGACATGTTATTGTTTTTCGCTGGTAGTATGAATACTATCAATTTTTTTCAATTAGTTGATCCATTGTTATCCTTATCATTTGTAATTTTTGACTGCAGAAGTAACCAAAATACTTCGAAGCCGTAGTATCGGAAGACATCGGGAAAATGATTTTACATGAATAATATTGGCAGGCTGCTCTACTCAGCAGAAAGTTTGTCCCCTTTCAAACATGTATGATTGGAATGGACATTGCTGCAGCTCAAACAGATTCCAAATAAAGAATAACATGAATATAATTCTGTATTATTAGCATTGCACAGTCCAGGAAAAATCTTCCTAATCACAATCTTCTGCCAACTAAGCAGACATACCTGGACTTGAATACACGAATTTTAAACATCGGTATTTTCAAAGTTAACTTATGAGTACTTGGAATTATTTGCTTTTTTTATTTATAAAATTTCATCTTCTATAAATAGATATGTAAGAATGATTTTCGTCATGCTTTTCCTGAGCAGGGGTGCGAAGGCGAATAAGGGGATCTGCGGGTGACAATGTTTATATTCTTGTAACTCATTCATTTTTGCTTTCACATGTTCATACTCAAGATATATCTTAGAGTATCACGAAACTTGTTTGTAGGCTTCATTGATTCACTTCATGCAAGAAGAACATCCATCACTGTTCACCTGTTTGTAGTTTATATAGGGTTTTACAATTTTGAAAAAAACGTGCTTTGTAATTTTGACCGCATTGTATTATAAAAATGCATCAACGTTGGCTGTCTGTTCCTGCCTTTTAAAAAAAATCATATCTGAAGTAATTTATCTCATTGATATCGAGCAGGGGGGGGGTCCTAATTGAAAAACATATGAAAAAGAAAACAAATTCTAAACATTGATATTTTAATGATTAATTTATGATTACTTTGGATTATTTGCTTTTTTATTTATTATATTTTTTTATCAATATAGATATCTAAGAATTACTTTCATCATGCTTAGCCCAAGCAGGGGGCGGGGGCTGATCGTATGGATCCCTGCCTGGATCTACGGCTGATAACGTATATGTTTTTGTAACTCATTCATTTATGCCTCTGCATGCTCACCTTAGGGGTATTAGTAGTTGTCACTAAAGATCAAGTGACAGCAAGTCTCATCTTTCCATTGCCGAACTGTTGGGCAGCAAAACATCCTGACTGATGTTGAATTAATTTGTAAGTATATATAAGCCGGTCTCGATGTAAAGCAGTCAGTGAGGCAGAGGAACAAATGAAGAGAAAGCGAATACAACCCGACTAACGGCAACTCCCAACCGTCCTTTTAGTGCAATGGAGAGATACTGCCCTAGGATTGGAATCTCCAGGACTAGACACGCACCATTTACAAGCAGAGTCTCACCCGAAAGCCAACCACAACTGATATGGGGCGATGATTAATCAGCTCGCCCTGCAGACTTAGTAAATATCATTCAACTTTGTTTTTCCTGGCAGGTTAGTTGACGATCTCGAAAGCCGTCGGGTTGACCAGGCTGAGTCTTTCATAAATCCTTGGGAGCGAGAAGATATTTGACGGCGCCCATCTCCTCTCTAGTTAACATGGAGCATCAAGAACTTAGTTACATGATACCAATAACAGGAAATATAAGAAACGCCCAATCATCTCGTGCCCCAGGCGATTGCCTGTCTTGGTACCAAGAGCCAGCCCTGATCTAGCCCGACTGTTGTAAGTAAAGTTGGTGGATAGCCATTATCAAGTACTTGAACACATTTCCTCGTCAATTTCAAATCCATTTATTATAAGAACATGTGATGACATCGAAAAATAAGCAAAAAAGTTTGACACTCAGTTTCTTTTATATTAATCAATTCTAATCAGCCTTTTCTTGGCCTACTCCAAGTGTAAGTCATAGGGGTGATGGGCACTACCCTGCCACGCTGGTCGATGACGTGTTGGTAGAGAGGGTGATAGATGTAAATGTGCCTTTCCCAAGAGCATTAGTGAGAAGTGAACTCAGACTGTCTCAGTTGGAGTTAGATCTCAGCTCCCACCCCAATGGCCGAGTAGGTAAACTCTCAGCCATTCGCACCTCCTTTCAAATAGGAAAAGGCATCGAAAAATACATAAAAGGAGTTTGTTTGCCAATTTGGGTGAAGCCAACCGAATAGCCAGGAGTAAATAAATAAAAAGGAATCAAAACAAACAATAGTAAGGACGTGGTGGCGATACAGAGTGGCATGATGGTTACCGACATGGAAAATGAAGTCGGCGAACCGAGTTCGAGACTTGACTGAATCTATTTTTGTACCCTCTGCACAGAGTTCTTGGGAAAGGCATTAATCCTTCTCTACTCACAGAAAATCAGCGTTATCGGGCACAGTTTGTAAAATTGTGAATTTAATGTGAAAAGTTGGTTTTATTTATTCGTGTAGAACCGTTAGGAGCAAACGGCTGCAATGCAGTTTCGGCAGCAAATAGGTTTTATAAAATGGAGTTGGTAGTTCCATGAACAAGATGGACTACCTTACAGGGGTAACAGGCTCCAACTGCCCTGCAATTCACCCATAGCCGCGGGGTTATGCAAGCTCATGCCTTTCCCAAGGGCTCTGGTGCAAGTTGAATGCAAGCTACATTAGTTCACCTCTTCCGTTATCCCTGGGGGTAATCGCAATACGTCATCATGTAACTACATTACAAAAATATACTACATTCATATTAAATAAAGCCAATTGGATCAGCTGTCCAAAGGTTTTCTCATAAAAAAAAGCATAACAATTCAAATGTAATTAAATTTTCTAATTGACAAAAACAAACTTTATGATTTCTTTTTAAGACCGTCACCAAAAACAATGTGACATAACATTCCTGTTTCAATTTCAGTAGTTTTAACTTTTCATTGTTTTTTTTTTATATTGATCCTCTTATCTTTTTCTATTTGTGCACCAATTTTAACATCAAGTAAGCGAGGGTGTGAAACTTTACAATTCACAATCAGGACCACCTCCCCTACATTGTACCAAATACAATCCTACTGACGTTTAAAATAAAAAAAAAAACGGGAAGTTAATGCTACGTAAGAAAAACAGATACTACGCTTCAATATCGAGGTAGAGTCTCCATTCTGATAAGGACCCCCCTACTATCTGTAAAAACAACGTGTAGAAGTATACAATGCTTTTATAGAAATATCAACAGGTTGCTACCATTTCCTTTTTCCTTAATTTCCAAGATTCTTTGTAAATTTCGCCATTCTCACTTCAGAAAATCTTTGTCAGTCACCAATCCCTTCTACTCTGGGATTGCATTTCAAGAATTCGAAACTTAATCCTTTTTGTCAATGCATGCCAACAAGCAAAGAGGGCAAGCTCAACCTTCAAAAACAAGACGATCCCATTAATCCTAAAAAGAAGAGTATACGACCAATCCCTCATCCTGAGAGTCACTCATGTAGTGAGAACATGGAACCTAACCAAGAGACCGATCTGCCAGCCGACAAGGATGCACAAGGTTGAGAAAATTCTGCTGACCCCCGCCTTTTTGGCATAAATTAACTGTTCCACGTCATTGCTCAATGCGCTGGTATTGATGCTTGCTTGCCTAATGAGTCGGACATTGTGTGGCAGGTGGGCTTAAGACCGAATGT
This sequence comes from Thysanoteuthis rhombus, assembly GCA_963457665.1. Classification (NCBI taxonomy): domain Eukaryota; kingdom Metazoa; phylum Mollusca; class Cephalopoda; order Oegopsida; family Thysanoteuthidae; genus Thysanoteuthis; species Thysanoteuthis major. The sequence continues at coordinate 5,367,230 of OY735240.1, read as the reverse complement.
GCAAGTGCAATACATTAGGGGACACTGAGGCAGCGCATTGCTAAGCGCATGGGGAACCTTTAGATTCATATTTGGGTTTTCCCTTAATTACTCAGCCCAGCTGCAGAGAAGCAGTTCACCTTGGGGCGGCACCGTCACATTGCACCAAGAGGGACTGGTTGTGCTTGTCCTGACGCTTTCGCAACCTCACTTGCTTTAGCAACTACGGTTGCTTTAGCGACCTCGGTTTTGTCGGCTGGAGCTATATTTCAGGCTGTGCTCCACTTTCCTATGTTTCCCTTGTGTCGTATTTCGCTCCTGTGGGAGTGCGACTGAATGGGGCCCCAGGGCGGTGCTGTCCCATTGCACCAAGAGGGACAATTCGAGGGTTGCCTTCGCGACATTGGTTGCGTCGGCTGGAGCTATTTTTGAGGATGCTTCATCCCACATTAAACTCGACCTTAAGTCAAATCTCGCTCAGCCTTACATGGTCAGATCACAAAGTACAGTATATCAGACCAAAGGTCACAAAGTACAGTATGGTCAGATCACAAAGTACAGTATATCAGGCCAAAGGTCACAAAGTACAGTATATCAGGCCAAAAAATCTATTAGAAAACTTAGATGGTAATAAGCCAGTCATGTTGCAAAAATGGCAGACTTCCACTGGACATCGCAACTCACGACATGGATCATATGCAATATCGAGGCCGGCAGAATACAAGATGGAGAGACGAACTAGACAAATTAAAAAAATACTGGCTCTGCAACGCCCACGATAGAGAAATGTGGCGAATCCTGGGGAAATTTATGTCTAACGCCGGACAATAAAAAACTGATGATGATGATGATGATGATGATGATGATGATGATGATGATGATAGTTTACATAGTTCTATATTTAGAAGTCGACCCATGAAAAAAAAGCCTCGAAGTATAGAAGATTATTTTATAGTCAAAACAATTATGTTAAGAAAAGAGAGTGGTAAAAAGCTGACGTAATCTTCCTTTGATAAAAATCTACAAATCGTAGATTACAGAAAACTGGAGGTTGTCTATTGTTAAACATCGAATGACGTAAATATGTCTTTCAAATAATTTCTATTAAATAAAGTATATAGTGTCATATGTTATAATGAGGTTCCTGAGTCAGGAGTTAACAATGAGTTATCTCCCCGTGATTTGAAAAATCGAAAAATATAGATATTTCCAACTATTTTCGTCTACTTTTGGGAGTTCCATCAGGGGAAAATTATCTAAATAAACTTTTCAACATGCAAGGTTCTTAATGAAGTGTCCCAACATTCCCATTAATTTCTTTTGATACGATCATCGTCAATCAGAAAACCATCATAACTGACATCAACCATTTTGCATCTCTACATAAGCTTGCCTTGATGTAATGTTATAGGAGAGGGGTAGTCATAAGCTCGTTCCAGGGAATACAGACAGGTACATGCAGTTACCTTACGTTTCCTTGGGAAGGTCTGAGAGAAAGATCAATTAATGTCCCAGGCGGACACTCCTGTAAGAAACGGGGGTGGGTCACCAGTGATTACCTATCCCGGGGTATCAATGGCAAAAGACGGTGGATCTGGTTCTGCTCGTCTCACCCGATGCTAAGCCCCGGGGGTTAATGGTTGGAAGAGGCCCATGATCAGCTACATATAGCGAAATGAACGAGGCGAGCATCGCTTGGTGTTCGTAACACAATTCAGACTACTCTACTTCTACCCCTTCTCTTTCTTTTTTTTTTTCCTTCTAAAATAATTGATAGATAGGTTTAGAGATAGAAACAGACTGAGATCAATAGATAAACACAGGGATAGTAGATACAGACGGGGATAGATATAAATAGATAGATATATTTGAAATCTCAAAGCAAAGAATGAAACTTGCATGTTGGACCTGCCAAAAATATTGTATATCTGTTTGACGTCTATCAAGTACGTAAGGTCATTTCTTCTCGGGTAAAATCGTCCATTTGACATAAGGACTTTCACCTCAAGACATTTTCTTGGGTAAATAGCAATATGGTAACAAGGACCCTTCATAATTAAATAATTAATAAATCTCTGTTGCTACATTTCAAATGATCAAATCAAACCTTTAAACCAAGCATTCATTATTCCCTGGTCTTTCTGGGTGCTTTATTTGTTATTGTTTTCTGCTTGTTGTATTAAAAGCAGCAATATTATCTTATTTTCATTTTTCAGTGATTTGAGCCATTGTTAATCTTTATCAATATTAATTTATGACTACAGAAGTAACCAAAATACTTTGGAAGCCATAGTATCGTAAGACATAGGGATAATGATTTTACGTGAATAATATGGTAGGCTGCTCCACACAACCGAAAGTATATCCCCTTTTAAACATGTATGATTGGAATGGACTTTGCGGTAGTTAAAATAAATTCCAAATAAAGAATAACGTGAATATGATTCTGTATTATTAGCATTGCACAGTCTGAGACATGAATAAATGAGTTACAATATATATATATATATGTATATATCTGCATGTTCATACTTATAGTAATAGTGATATGGATCCAGTGACAACAAGTCACGCTTTGCAAGGACCTATAAAAGCTCGTTTTAACGTTAAGCAGTTGGAGAAGGCAGTAGTGGATCAAATAAAGAGAAAGCGAATACAACCCAACTCCCGGTAACCCCTGACCACCCTTTTGGTGCGATTGAGAAACACTGCCCTAGGATTGGAATCTCAAGAACTAGGCTCGATTCATTTATATGCTGTGTCTTGTCCGAAGACGGGCCACTACCCATACGTTAGCACAAGTTTGCCCTGCAGACTTGACAAATATCATTTAACTGTGGTTTTTCCTGATGCCCAGGATGAATGTCTCATGGAATCTTTAAAGCAGGCAGATTTATTTTTCAGTGCATGTCTCCTTTCGAATTAACATGAAATACTTGGTACTAGGTTACAAGGTATCAGTAATAGGAAAAAATCATCAATGTTTCGTGGCTTGACGCCCCCCTTTCGTGTTTATATCCGGTCCAGTGCCGATCCCAGGGTCCCCGGTGCCGTTAGCAAAGTGAACATTGGGTGTCTCATTGGGAATCTTATATTTCCCACAAAAATCATACCAACGAATTTTCTCATTTTGACTTTCAATTTCCTAAATTTATTGAATTTCCAATTTAAAATCGGGAATTCTTACCATCTAAGATGCATAAGAGGCGCCCAAGCATTCCACGTCCCGGGCAACTGTCCGTCTTACCGTTACCAAGTGCCAGTCCTGATCTAACCCGACCATTTTAAGCAAAGATGATGGATAACTATTATCAAGTACTTGAACTTCCCCATTTCATCGTCAATTTCAAATCCATTCATCAAGAAAAGAGTTGATGTGACATCGAAAATTTAGCGAAGGAGTTTAAAACACAATTTCGATTTTATTCATCAATTTTAATTAGCCTTTTAATGGCCGTTTCAAGCCTTCTCCAAGTAAGTGTAAGACATGGGGATGATGGGCCTTACCCTGTCACGCTGGTCAATAACATGTTGACAGAGAGTGTAATAGATGTATACATGCCTTTCCCATGAGCACTAGTGAAATGTGAACGCAGCCTGTCTCAAACGGAGCTAGATCTCAGCCTCCCCCCTCATTGGCCGTGTAGGTAAATTCTCGGCCATTCGCACCTCCTTTCAAATAGGAGAGGGCATCGAAAAATACGCAAATTGAGATTGTTTGCCATTTTGGGTGATGCCAACCGAAACGTCATCATCATCATCATCATTAGTCTCTTAACGTCCGTCGTTGGACATAGACTTTCCCCAGGATTCGCCACTCTTTATCATGGGCATCACTGAATTTGTTTTGCTCGTCTCTTCATCTAATACTCTACCGGTATTGGTTGCACATGTGATCAACGGGGATCCATGTCGTGAGTCTCAACGTCCATTGGTTATTTGCCATTCTTCCAACATGGCCAGCCCGTTGCCATTTGAGTTTTTAATGGATTCTATGTGCCCTTGACTTCTGTCTTCTCTGTGATGGATTGTGCTGTCTTGTGGTCTCTCCATGTGAGCAACTATTTATTTGACTCATACTGGAGCAAAATGCAACACAATGTCACATAGCGCAACCCATCAAAAATAGCTCCAGCCGAAGCAACTTTGGTTGCTAAAGCAACTGAGGTCACGTAAGCGTCAGGACCAGCCCGACCTATCTCTCTTCGCTTGATTTCCTCTTCCTTTGACATTCGTAGTCCTAGGTAGATGAAGTGGTCTACTTTCTCCTGTTCTGTGTCTTCGATTTTGATCTCACTGCTCTTATTTCGACCGTGGTTGGTGCATATGATCTTCGTCTACCTGAAGTTCATGTATAGGCTGACTTTCTTGCTTTCTTCGTTTAGTTCATCTAGCATTAGTTTCGGGACTGGCAATGTTGTCTGACAATCAGAAGTTTTTCAGATATCCACCGTCTATTTTGATTCTTCTATTCTCTTTGTCTAATCTTTTGAAGATCATCTTGAGGCAAGCTGAGAAGAGTTTGGGCGAGCTGGTCTCACCCTTTTTTGAAGCTGAATGGGCTCCAAGTCTTTATGTAGCCTGATAAACGAGTTGCTGTGACTGTATACATGTTTCAGCACTTCGACATATACTGGATCCATACCTTGAAGTGTGATGGCCTCCATGACCTGTGGGATTTCCACTGATTCAAAGGCTTTTTTGCAAATAGCCGGGAATAAATGAAGAAAAAGGAATCCAAACAGACGATACTTGGGACATGGTGGTGATGCAGAGTGGCATGACGATTATTAATACGGATTATGGAATCGACAAACTGAGTTCGAGTCTTGATTGAATCTATTTTCATTTCCTTGACATAAATGCTCTTAAGAAAGGCATAAATCCCCTCTTCCCGAGTACGAGTAAATAGCAGGTTAACTGGAGCCCGTTAGCCCTTTTCTAAGTGTAAGTTACACAGACAAAGAAAAATTAACAGCTTGGTTTAGTGCTAACACGTTTATCCTGTAAAACCCTTCCGGCTGAAAACACTGTAAGTGGCCCTATGCTCCACAGATTGATGAATAAACAAACAGCATGAGGGAGTTGAGCCACTGACCCCTGCCCCCTGGATAAAAAAAAGGGTTGTAACTTTTAGGGGAAGGGAGGATTTCGTACGGGAGAAAGGAGCGAAGAGAAACAAAAAGTATTTATTGTTATTGTAGAGTGTGAACTGGTGAAGATAAGAGAACGAATAAAAATAATCCTGACCGGAAAAGTCTTTACAACAGATGAGGATAAATTTCACCAGCAAGAGGATTTTCGAAGAAAGGGAGTTTTATTAAGTAGAAGATATTCTGGTTCTGATACTCAGTGACAATACTTGCAGAAAATTAGTGTTATTGGGCACAGTTAGCGAAATTGTACCCCGATTTAAAATAAAAAGTTGGTTTTCTTTATTCCTGTAGAACCTTTAGGAGCAAACAGCTGAATTTGATTTCTTCTTTTCAACATTTCAACGAGTGAGCGAGGGTGTAAAACTTTACAATCCACAATCGAGACTACCTTTACAAATCACGATCGGGACCACCTCCCATACCAAATAATAATTATGATAACGTTTGAAATAGAAAATGGGAGAATGGTGCTATATTTGCTGAAGAACAGATTCTACACTTTGAACTACACTTACAGTTTCTTTGTAAATTTCGCCATTCTTTCTTCAGAACATCTTTATCTATCATCAATCCCTTCTACATCGGCATCGCATTTCAAAAATTCGAAACTTGATCCTTTTTGTCAATGCATACCAACCAGCAAGGAGGGAAAAAAAGTCTCTTTTATAATGAACTTCGATTTTCACATGAGTTAACCTCGTCTCACCATGGAGCATGAGTTAGTTAGTCTCGGAAACAGGGAGTTCTATCCTCATTTAGTACAGGACTATGCTAAGCTTCAATATTATCTTTCCTTTTATTGGATGAAGCATTGTCAAGCATTATTTTCGACCTGAGCAATTGACTCACTACCGTAGATTGAGTAATATGATGACAGAAAATGCTTGTGTTGAATAAATGACAGTTGTGGCTGACATTTTTTGATCCAATAAACAAGAAAAAAAAATAGACTATTCAAAACCTGTGATATTGTTTACATATTTTTTGACAGAATTTGTCTTCCATTCCTTCCTCGTGAACTTTTTTCGGTTTGGTCTGAGAGAAATAAATTTTTGACGCTCGTCTTCGGTAAAAATAGATAGTGTTGCTGCTATCAATATTACAACTTGGAAAAAATAACAAATATAGCACCGAGAGAGATAGAGGAAATGGTACATTTAAAGTTTAGATTTGATATCCATCCAACCATACAGTAGTCGTAGCTCAGTTGGTAAGAGCAGCATGTACACTTTTTGCTGAGGCCAGAAGGACGTAAGTTCAAGTTCCATCTTTAATAATGACTGATAGAATCTTTCCTAGAGCTTAACCTCTATTTCTAGTTAGCACAATTAATAAAAGAAATCAATACTAATATAAAAAGCAAAGGTTAACCAAAGTTTCATATATAAAATGATTCGCTCGGATCGTTTTCATCTATTTTTGTTTCGACGTTTTGGCCGCTACATCATCCAGCCTTATTTGAGTGTTTTTATGCATTTATTCGATTGATGGAGACACACTGCTCCTGTTCCCCCACCTGTCCTGTTGTCCCTAGAGAATTTCAGAACTACTGCATATGTTTTAACAAAGAATTACCGAATAGGATACGCATATTTTCATTATTTCATAATAACTCCATCGAAGTTTACCTTTTCCGTATCACTCAAATGTACAAGATTAGGCATGTCTGCAATTTGGTAAACTTAGCTAGTTCCATTGTATTTGTGCCAATAAATTACCCAAAGAGCACGTGCTTATTTTTATAGATTCTTTCCTGAGCATAGGCGGCAACCACTTTGCTGAAGATTCAAAAGCAAATAATTAACCACGATGTGGAGTTGGTAGCCCAGCAACCAGCCCTCTCTTTTACACTGGCTTGGGACCAGTTATTACAACGGCCAAGTTGTATTTTTCTTTTGTTAGAGTAACTTTCTCTTCGATGGACTGTCAGAGCTAATGAATCCAATTGCTATACACAGGAAAGGTGTGGATTCATGCATTTCTCAAGGGAATTGGTTGAAGTGAAGTACCGTCGGCCGGAAGTCGAACCAGGTTGGCCTATTCTGTTTTCTGAGTCTTTAACCGTCATGCCACACTGCACCTCATCAGTTCCAATGTAGCTACAACATTTTCGAATAGTGATTATGTTCAAGTGCTTGATAAGAGGCCCTATTAATCATAATGTGATATACCCCCAAAGAATTTTGAGCTGAAAGTCCTTCCTTCAAGTGGTCGGTTTCCCTGTGTGAAGAAATGAAGTTATTCACTTGATAGACGTCAACGTGATAGTCTCAAAAATTTTATCGACAATTCGGACATGGAAATTCATTCTCGAGTCGGATATTTCATATATATTTTTCAGTTTTTAAATACATCTATCCATGTTTAAATCTATCACATTCTGTTTATATCTATTTATCTATTTTAAGAATGGAAATGACAGATGGGGCACGCGAGGGTAAGTCGCACTTCACAATTCCCATTTTTTTTTCTGTGTGTTCAATGTCTATTAAGGTAGACATTTATCGTTAGTTATCCTTCAAATTAGCCACTGGGGCTGACTGAAGTTCCGGCTGCAGGGGTTAACTTTGCCCATCCCTAATGGGTCCCTTTGTGATTCTCAAAACTCATTCCCATCGCATGAAATACATAGCTATCTATAATTTTGCTTGAAACAAAAAAGGCAGCAATAAATTAGTCTGTATTGACTTATGAGCATCACACGAAGCCAAACTCATTGATTTCGCAACGTTGCTGACTAGCTTTGAACCGTAAATCCTGAAACTCAGTATCAGGTGAATCCAACACAGTTGAATCTGCTTTTATTTTTACTGTTGACACCCCAGGTCAAGCACTCAAGTGGCCGGTGATCCACCACTGTCACTCATAGGAATGTCCACCTGGGACATTATCAGCCCTGTTTCTCAGGATTCGAACGCGGAATTGTGAAGTGAACAACCAAGTTAGCACATTGAACGTTGTGAAAACAACTTTTATAGCAATACGAAATGGTCGACGCTACTCATAGATGTTTACTGATTGACGGTGATAGTGTTATCAGAAATCGTCAGAAATGTCTGGACCTTTTTTGAGGAACACTGTTAGTTACAGACTTTACTAAAATGATGTTTGCTACCGAAAATAGTAAAACAAGTCGAAAATAGATGAAATGTTCTCCATTTCAATTTTATTGTAAGCAGGTGGAGATAACTGAAAATAGCTGCTTCCGGCTGAGAATGCTTGATGCAGGCAATGTTATGATGACTTCGCAACCGGAGATACGGGTTTGGGACTTTCCAAGCTTCAAAGTCATCAGATAGCGGTACTGAAAGGACCTATGAGTTAGGGTGCAGAGTGTGCCCGTATGACCGCAGTCTCTAAACGAAAGGTTTACGTCTCACGTCTGCCAAGATGAGAAGGTAGGTGCGATGTCCCTACACACGTAGCGTCATCGTATTAGTGGCGATGATAATGACGATAGTGACAAAATAGGAGGACTTGAAGATTTATGGAATGTTTGACACAGTTCAGATCATGGGGGAGGGAGCTTGCTGTCACTTGATCCAATGTGAAAATCCAACAGATCCGGGTGTGAACATGCAGATAAATTACAAAAATAAAAAACTTAATGAAATTCAAAATTAGATATAACGTGTGCTACTCACTTGGTTTTCACACCAATTGTTATTTGTTGGTCACTGTCGAGGGTCGAGTGACAGCAAGGCTTCAAATACTTTATTACTTTTCGCTCAGTATTCTGGTTGAATTTAGTAATGCTATCACGTGGATGTTGTATTATTTTTTTCAAATTCAGTTGATTTAAATCGTACAATTTGTCTAAACTCTGATTGTCAATAAACAGATTGTCTAAATGATAATAATGATTGTCTCAACGATTTACGTGAAAATATTGGAAATTGCAGAAATAATAAAAAAAAGTATCCAGGATATTTTCATTTTTAATTCGTAAGGGATACCAAGCGCTCACGAAAACAAGTGACGTGTTTCTAAATAAAAGGCATAATTTTCGTGAAATACTCTTACATAAAAAAAGTTATTTGATCACCAAATTTTACTGAAATCAGCACATTAGATGATTTTTCATGAAATTGATGAGAAGATAGTGTTCAAAACTTGTTTTGCACTGAATTCTATTGCAGTACAATAGCCAACAGTTAATCCCTTTGTCTTTCTGGTGTGAGGCAAGTTTTTAAACAGATTTATATAAGTTACATAGTCTTATATAAAGAAATCGATCCATGAGAGATTGAAAAAAATAATGTATAAAAGATTATTTGACTGTCAAAATAATTGTTAGGAAAAAAGATTGGAAAAAAGCTGATGAAATCTTTCTTTGATAAAAATTTATAAATCGTAGATTATTGAAAATTGGATGTTGTCGAATGGTAAACATCGAATGGCGTAAATTTGTCTTTCGAATAATTTCTAAAATTCATTATAAAAAGTATATAGCGTCATATGTTATAATGAGGTTCGTGAGTCAGGACTTAACAATGAGTTATCTCTCCGTATTTGGAAAAATCGAAAAATCTAAATATTTTCAACAAAATCGACTACTTTTGGAACTTTCAACAAACGAAAATTATTGAAATAAACTCTTCAACATGCAAAGTTCTTAATAAAGTGTCCCGACAATCCCGTTAATTTCTTGTGACACGATAATCGTCAATCACGAAACCATCATAACTGACATCAACCATTTTACGTCTGTATATAACCTAGCCTTGATGTAATGTTATAGGAGAGGGGTAGTCCTAAGCTCGTTCCAGGGAATACAGACAGGTACATGTGGTTACCTCACGTTTCCTTGGGAAGGTCTGAGAGAAAGATCAATTAATGTCCCAGGCGGACACTCCTATAAGAGACGGGGGTGGGTCACCAGCGATTACCTACCCCGGGGTGTCAATGGCAAAAGATGGTGGATCTGGTTCTGCTAGTCTCACCCGATGCTAAGCCCCGGGGATTAATGGTTGGAAGAGGCCCATGATCAGCTACATATAGCGAAATGAACGAGGCGAGCATCGCTTGGTGTTCGTAACACAATTCAGACTACTCTACTTCTACCCCTTCTCTTTCTTTTTCTTTTCCTTCTAAAATAATTGATAGATAGGTTTATAGATAGGAACAGACTGAGATTGATAGATAAGAACAGGGATTGTAGATACAGACGGGGATAGATATAAATTGATAAATATGTTTGAACGAAACTTTCACGTCAGGCCTGCCAACTATACTGTGAATTTATTTAAAACGTATTGTCATTTCTCCACTTATGGAAACCGACCACTTGACATAAGGACTTACACCTCAGAGATATTTTTTTTAGGTGAATCACGGAATGATAACAAAGGCCCTTCATCGACTGCTTGAAAGTAATTGATCAAATATTCCTAATCACAATCTCCTTGCGAACCAAGCAGATATACCACGACTTGAATACACGTTCAATCCCAGTGTGAGACGATAATAATACTACTAAAGCTAAGAGGGGAGTGCGGTCAATATACCCCCGTCGGTTAAATAAAGGGTTCGGTGTGTTACTTCTCCGCACCTACCAGATGATACCTGATGAAGGCCGTAGAGTACAACGGCCGAAACGTTGTATGAAAAACAACCAAGATGAGGATGGTCCGAATATTAATAGAAAAAAAAAATGAATACGCGAATTTTAAACATCAGTTTTTTTAAAGTCAACTTATGATTACTTGGAATTATTATTTTTTTTCAAATAAAATTTCATCTTCTATACATAGATATGTAGGAATAAATTTTATCGTGCTTTGCCCGATCGGGAGTGGAGGCGAATCCCTTTCCTGGATCCGTGTCTAATAACGTATATTTTTGTAATTTGATCTTATATCCGACCAGTACCAATCCTACGATCCCCGGCACCTCTGGCGAGCTCAACTTTGGCGTCTTCCAAAGTCTGGTATTATCTTATATCCCTAAGAAATCATAGAAAGGAATTTTCTTTTTTTGACTTTTAACTCGTATAATTCATTAATTTTTCCAATTTGAAACGCATAAGAAGCGCCCAAAGCATATAGTGCCCCGGGCAACTACCTGTTTTGTTGGTACTTAAGGCTAGCCCTGATCTAGCCCGACTGCTGTAAGCAATGATGATAGATAGCCATATCAAGTACTTGAACCTCCCCACTTCTTCAATTTCAAATCCACTCAGCATGAAAAGAGGTGATGATATCGGAAAATAAGCATAAGAGTTTGACTCTCAGGTTCTCTTATATCTATCAATTTTAATCATCCTTATAAGGGCCGTTTCCGGCCTTCTCCTAGGGAGAGTAAGACATGAGTGTGATTTGCCATACCCTGCCCTGCTGATCAATAACATATTGGCAGGAAGGGTAATTAATGTATATGCACCTTTCCTAAGAGCATTAGTGAGAAGTGAACGCAGACTGTCCAAGTTAAATCTCAGACCCCTACCCCAATGGCCGTGTAGGTAAACTCTCAGCGGTTTGTACCTCCTTTTAAATAAGAGAAGCCATCGAAATGGAGTTGGTTTGACATTTAGGGTGAAGCCAACCAAATAGCCAGAAATAAAGGAAGAAAAAGATATCAAAACACGATACTAACGGCGACGAGTGATGCCAAGAGGCATAACGGTTACCGACACAGAAAATGGGATTGGCGAACCAGGTTCGAGTCTTGATTGAATCTGTTCTTTGCACTGATGCTCTTAGGAAAGGTATAAATCCCCTCTTCCTGAGTATGAGTAAATAGCAGGTCAACTTGAGCCCGTTAGCCCTTTCTCAGGGTAAGTTATTCAGGCAGAAAGAAAAATCAACAGCTTGGGTTTAGTACTAACACCTTTATCCTGTAAAACCTTCCGACTGAAAACACCGTATGCGGCCCTATGCTTTACAGATTGATAAATAAATAAACAACACGAGGAAGTTGGGCCACAGACCCCTGCCCCCTGGAGGATAAAAAAAGATTGTAACTTTTGTAGGAAAGGAAGATTTCGTACGGGAGAAAGGAGCGAAGTGAAACACAACGTGTTTATTGTAATTGTAGAGTGTGAACAGGTGAAGATGAGAGAATGAATAAAAATAATCCTGACAGGAAAAGTCTCAACAAGAGATGAAGGAAATGACAAATTTCACCAGCAAGAGGATTTTCTTAAAAAAGGAATTCGACATAGAAAAAGAAGAGATTTTGGTTCTGACATTTCAATACAATCATTATCATCATCAGTCTCTTAACGTCTGTCGTTTGACATTGACCTTCCCCCCAAATGGCCACACTTCTCTATTGTGGGCGTCGCAGAGCCAGCACTTTCTGAATTTGTCTAGTTCATCTCTCCTTCTAACACTCTGCTGTCCTAGTTTTCGCGTGTGACATCTGGGTATCCATGTGATGTCACTGACTCCTGTCTTCTGCAAAATGACTTAAATTTGCCATTCGAAAAATTTCAAAAATTCCTGTTATGAAATGTATTATGATTTTATGATAAGAGTGCCCCTACAAAGATATATATTATTTTTAGGTAAATGCTTCTAGATAAGCAGCCTATTTTTCTAATGTACTTATAAGCCTAAAAGTTTCATAAAATATGATTTGAATTTTAAAATGTACTGATAATACTAGGATAGTAAAATCAAATTAAAAAGGTAAATCAACCGCGTGTCGCCTCTTCCGACACACGTGTCTAATGTTATAATGAGCTTGCCGAGCTAGAAGTGGTTGATATGAGTTATCTCCCCATGATTTAAAAAATCAAAAAATCCAATTATTATCATCTATTTCCCTCCAGTTTTGAAACTTTTGATTAGCGGAATTATTCAAATAAACTCTTTGAGATGCTCAGTTCTTCCGGGAAGGTCCTGACATTCCCGTTAATTTCTTGTGACACAATCATCGTCAATCACGAAACCATCATAACTGACATCAACCATTTTGCATCTCTATATAAGCTTGCCTTGATGTAATGTAGCAGGAGAGGGGTAGTAATAAGCTCGTTCCAGGGAATACAGACAGGTACATGCAGTTACCTTACGTTTCCTTGGGAAGGTCTGAGAGAAAGATCAATTAATGTCCCAGGCAGACGCTCCTGTAAGAGACGGGGGTGGGTCACCAGTCACTTTGGAACCTACCCCGGGGTGTCAATGGCAAAAGACGGTGGATCTGGTTCTGCTAGTCTCACCCGATGCTAAGCCCCAGGGTTAATGGTTTGAAGAGGCCCATGATCAGCTACATATAGCGAAATGAACGAGGCGAGCATCACTTGTTGTTCGTAACACAATTCAGATTGCTCTACTTCTACCCCTTCTCTTTCTTTTTTCCTTTTCCTTGAATAATCATAAATTTTTAGGTATATTGTTATGAACAGATTGAGATCGATGAAAAAAGGTGATGAATAAAAGAGTTTCACCTTCAATTTCTTCTATAGCTACCAATTATAATCAGCCTTCTTAAACACGTAGTATCAGATATGGGAGTGACGGGCCTTACCCTGCCACGCTGGTCTGTAACGTATAGATGAATATGTGCCTTTCCTCAGAGCATTCGTGAGAAGTGAACGCTGACTGTGCGCCCCCATCCTAATGGCCGTATAGGTAAACTCTCGGCCATTTGCACCTCCTTCCAAATTGGAAAAGGAATCGAAAAATAAGTAAACGGAGTTAGTTTACCATTTTGGGTGAAGCCAACCAAATAGCCAGATATAAAGGAAGAAAAAGAAATCAAAACTAACAAACGGTGATGGGTGATGCCAAGAGGCACGACAGTTACCGGAAAACGGAATCGGCGAACCGGGTTCGAGTCTTGATTGAATCTATTTCTGTTCCCTTTGCACTAATATTCTTAGGAAAGGCATAAATACCCCCTTCCCGAGTATGACTAAATAGCAGGTCAACTGGAGCCCGTTGACCCTTTCCAAGGGTAAAGTTATTCAGGCAGAAAGAAAAATCAGCTGTTTGGGCTTAGTGCTAACACGTTTATCCTGTAAAACCTTCCGACTGAAAGCACCATAAGCAGCCCTATGCTCCACACACTGATAAATAAACAAAAGGCACGAGGAAGATGTGCCACTGACCCCTGCCACCTGGAAAAAGCCTGAATATGTTTTCGTTCTCTAAGCGTTAGTGCTTGAGACCCTGATAACCTCTTATTTTATCCTAATATTATTGATGGGCATCAGCAGAATAAAATAGTTATGAGCATCACACGATGTCCACCTCGTTTATCTGGCTGCATGTGGCTGCCCATGGGCCTCTTTCATCCGTATGCCCTGGGGCTTGTCTGGATGAATTACGAAAATAAAGAAAATGAATTTCAAAATGAAAAAAGTAATCGAATTTCAAAATTAAATACAATATGTGCTACTCACTGACTTTTTATACAAGTCGTTATTTGTTGGTCTCTGTTGAGGGTCAAGTGATAGAAAGACTCCTGAATATTCAAGTACTCTCGCTCAGTATTCTGATTGATTTTAGTAATGCTATCAAGTGGATAGTCTTATTTTTTCAATGGAGGGAGTTGTGATTGTTCATTTTGTCTGAACCCAGATTGTCGACACACAGATTATCTTGAAATAAGTATGTCAACAATTTGCGTAAAAATATTGTAAGTAGCAGAATTAATATGATATTTCTTTCAAGTATCCAGAATATCATTATTTTTAATTCTTTCGAGAATAGAATGCACTTACAAAAACAAGCTGACATGTTCCCAAATAAAAAGCATGAATTTTGTGAAATATTGATGTTATCGTAAAGATTTTTGTGGCAATAGAGAGAAAAACGACAGGAGAAAAATTTAGGCATAGAAATTATTTTTGTAAACAATAAAAATTTTGATATATTTATGTTTGAAAACTTGACCTACACGAAGAAGAAACCAAACAAAGCGATGAATCGTAGGATTTTGTACTGTTATGGAATTAAAAAAAAATGTAATGAAAAATCGACTAATAGGCCGCTTTTAGTAAAATTTGGTTATTTATTAACGTATTAATTATTTTTATGGAAAGGTTATTTTGTAAGTAAAATTTGATTTCGTGTCAAAACACTGAGAAGATTTAATTCTACGAAATCACTTGAAAAGAAAGAAATGATCATATTTTGAAAAAACGGCCCTAGACGAAATTTAATGTATTATCTAAAATAGAGCCAGGTAAGGGTAAATTATTTGATCATTGATAACAGGACGACATGATTGTTAAAAAAAGCAGGAAACTCATGAAATATTGATTGTATCGTAATAATTTTTGTGACATTTGAGATTATGAAAAAAGAAAATCTGAGATAAACTTTCTTTGGTTCAACTGTATAGATTGGGAGATACTATCATTCAAAGTTGTTTTTTTTTCTTTAAAGAATTCCATAGAAGTTTGAAAGAACTTTTCACATTCATTTTTAGTATTTATGCAATGAAAACGAACTTGAAATGTTATTTTTATACAATGACGGAGTTGAGTTCATAGTATTTTTTTGGGCCATACTTACGAGCACATAAAAAGGAAACCAATCAACAACAAGAAAGCCTCGAACATGTATTAAATATTATTTTATCGTCAAAATGATTGTGTTATCATTGAGAGATTGGAAAAAGCTGATGAAATCATTCTCTGCAAAAAATGTATAAAAAATCGTAGATCACATAAATAGACTGTCCATTTGTAAACATTAAAATGAAATAATTTTATCGTTCGAAAAATTTCTAAAATTCCTGTTGTGAAAAGTATTATATTTATGTAACAACAGCGTTTTAACGATACGAAAATAAAAGAATAAAAAAAGATTATTTCCCTGGGTATCTAAAAACAATTAAAGATGGATTTATGTTTTTCCCAAGGTTATTTTTGCGAAGTCAGCACAAACACTAATACAGACTTTCTCAGGATGCGTATTCCTTTCTCTTTGCCGTTGACTGTTCTGCCACCGTGCACAATTACTATTATTATTATTATTATTATTATTTTTTATCATCATTATTATTATTATTATTATTATTATTATTATTATTATTATTATTATTATTATTATTACAGGCAACAGCACTGCTAGGAACTGCGCAGATACAGAGGAAAGTGCTAGAAATATAAAGACTGCAACAGTAATTGTTAACAGTGACCTAACAAAGGATGGGAAATGAAAGCGGGAATGTGAACCACAGCACTGGCATGATAGGCAAGGGAGAGAAGAGATGTTAGCTGAAGACCTGAGGAGACTTATCGTCACTCAGCCTTCAGCAATGAACACTGGGTAACCGGTGTGAAACTGTAAACTGCAGTATTAATGTGGCCTATGAGAACTAGGAGAGACGGGCTGGAGACTTGAGGAGACTTGCTATCTCTCAAACTCCAGCGGTTACCACCAGGCAACTGGTGTGAGATTGCAAATAATAATAATAACATTTATTATTATTATTATTATTATTATTATTATTATTATTATTATTATTATTATTATTATTTAGTTATGTATGTGTATGTGTACAGTTCCTAAGGGATGCAATAGAAGTACGACTTCAAATATACATTGGAATCCATAGTTTTTTGTGCTTCACCTCTGGCCCCTGCTTATTCCAAGTTTCTGCAAAACAAGAACCGGTGTCTCACCAAACATAGAATTCTAGTTTGTCAAAAGGCATTTTGAGAATCAATATATGTTCTTTCTGCAGACCCTCCTGACCTGACCTGACCTGACCTGTCTGTATCGAGAACGAAACGAAAAACTAAACCCAAAAACAAAACAGCTACCCAGATCGCTCTTTGGCGTCTTCACCTTTTTGACTTTCACCTTGTGTTTCGAAGATGCGATTGTGGTCAAAGATTACTCACCCTTGCGCAAGGGTCATTAGTAAGTAGGTGGCTGGTCAGTAGGATCTCAATTCAGGAAGCTTTCAGTGCACACAGGAAACAAAAGCTGTCGGGGGATCTTACTGGCCTAACCCCTTCTCACTTGTTTGACTGATGCAATTCTCTTGACTTTATCCAAATGCAGATATAACTGATCAGTGTGATCGATTCGTTCCGAAGTTTTCCGTACCGTTCAATTGTTATGTAATGTTTTTCCAGCTTTTATCTATATTAATTAGTACAGCATTACAATAACCATACTTCATCATAATCCACCCAAAACCTGCATTATTCAAGGCATTGTTGTATCTATTTTATATTGGGTTGTTACACATGGAACATCATGTTAATCACATAAGACAGAATAATGCTACAAGTGAAAGATTTACTCATGTAATTGAATTTTTGCAAATTCAATGTAAATAGACATATAATTCGTCATTATTGGAGGCTTTTGAGCGTTTAACATCAAAGGTGTCTACCCAAGATATTAGATCAATGTTCAAGGATGATTTATTAGGAAAAAACCTGTTCTTGATGATGGATTATCGACAGCAGTGGCCAACAACTCAAGAACAATCGTATTCTGGTGACTTTAGGACTTCAACAGAGACCATATCATGCCATCTCAAGGCAATAGGAAAGGTGAAATAGCTGGAAAATGGATGACACATGAACTGAATTAAATGCTCATTTGCAAAACACCTGTTGACAGTGTTTAAGCATAGAGAATTGAGAAACTTGCAGCATCCTTAAGCTGACATTTCTCTTAAGGATTATCATATTTTCAAGCATTTTTAATTTTACATCCATATAATAAGTTTCAAAATAGGGAAGCCATAATTCGTACTTTCGCCCGATTTGTAACCATTCCGTCTGAAGAATTTTATTGACATGGTATATTATCCTCAGAGGATCGTGATAAAAAGGCGTTATTGCATCAAATGAGCTATATTTTGATTAGATATTTACCGTTTTATGTTGTTGATATCATCCTTCATGAGATATAAGCCAGTTACAATTATATTGAATAATTCATATAGTTAAGAAAATGCTTTTTAATTGTGTCAACTATTCATCAACTAAATTTGAACAGACATATCTGCTATTTGATCAAGTGGAACCAGTGTTGCTAATTTCATGTTATATTTTTAAATCTAAAATTGGGATCAAAATAATGTAAAAGTATCCAACTTTTCAGAAAATAATCCAAGAATAATCTATAAATGTGCAATAAACATAATTAATCCTTCATTCACTTCATGCTATATCAAATTATCAATGATAATACTAATCATCCAATGAGCTAATTCTATAAAATGAATGATGCTACTTACTTTTATAGACTTGGTATATTATTCTTGGAGAAACGTGAGAAAAAGATTTTTTTCAAACCAGCACCGCACTCAACAATTGAAGGTGGTCCATTCATCCAATGTTGAGTTAATATTGGGATTGGGGAAGATCTATGTCCAACGACAGATCTTAAAAGAATGATGATGATGATGATGATGATGATGATGATGATGATGATGTTTGAGACGCGTTATGACTAGATTTGCAATCATGCTTAAGGATTATACGTCACTTCTTTTTTCATCTTCGTGTTTAAGAGTCTGTACTGTTTGCAAACAATCGGAAAATAATCAGTTAATATTAATGGAGAGAATATATATTTTAATCATCAAAACGAGCTATGTATATTTGTACACTTTACTATAGCTGTGTTGTAAGACACAATTAAAAATTGGTATCTAGAATC